>JAKWBJ010000349.1:0-139665 GCA_023159175.1 Wohlfahrtia magnifica | reverse complement strand
GTGAAGCCATTGGTGAAATACAGCTGCACACAGTCAATAATGTGCTTAAAAATTGGACCGATCGTGTAGGCTACTGCATGCCAGCCGAAGCAGCCATTTGAATGAAATTATTTTCCATTATTAACCGGAAGAATTGTACTTTCAAATAAAAAAATAAATTTTGAGAAAATATTCTGTAGTTTTTTTTTGTAGCATTTTCAATAAAAAATTTTATTTGGCGGACCCTTTACTTAAGTACATACGTACGTATGAGTGATATATCTGCTTCACTTATAAAATATTAAAATTAAAAAAATTTTGGCCTTAAAAGTAATTTTATTGCGAATTTCGTTTTTTCTATTTTACTAATAAACTAAACCTTTTTTAAGTTACGAAAATATATGTTGTGCAACCTCCACCATTTTGAAATAACGGTATATCTCGAAAACAAGAGCTAATTCGAAAAAGCGGTTAGAAACACTGGATTTAGTGCATTTGAAACCGGTTTACCCGCCGGGTGACAAGCATTTCGATAAAAACTTTAAAATTCGAGCTGTGTCATTATATCATCATTTATGTACAACAAATTTATTTCTTTTATTTTTTAATTATGTTATGTTTAAATAAAAAATACACTATAAAATAAATTATCCGGTATGTTTTGTAAGCCGAAATCGAATAAAAATTTAAATCGGATGAAACTTCAAATTGCTATAATTTTCAAATCAGACAAGATTTTGACATTTTTTCTTATTACATTTCAAATAACTTCTTTGATCATCAAAGGTTTAAAATAATTATCGTATATGTACATATCTTTTTTTAAGTATGTGCAGCTTTTTTCACTAGAAAATCAGTTTTTTCTTATAAATTTTCAGTTTTCTTTAAAAAAAAAATATGACAACACTGATCACACCCCTCATAAGACAATTTTGCATATATGAGATGCATATTGTATACTCTGATATTTTTTACTCTTTGGCATAGTCGAACAGATAAGCTCTTTTGAACCTTATGTGGCTGAGAATTATCTACAGCGTATATGTATACAACCGAACAAAAATGAGCAGATAGTAACAAGATAATAAATAAAATGACAAATTTTGTCTAGTTGTGGAATAGATCTGAAGGGAAGTGGGCGTATGTCCCTTTGCTTTTAAAAATTGTTTGTTTGTGTTGTTGTTTAACATTTTAGTTTTTCTCTTCAACGCACACAGCAAAAATTCACTAACACTACCACACAACAAATTTATTTTTATGGTCACCCTTGCTCTTTAGTAGTAGCAAAGAAATCAGCATTTATGGCAGTTAGCAACACGACGCTTGGAATTGATGAAATTATAACATGATTTAGGATTCGTTTTCAATTAAGACCTCATTCAATAGACCTCATAATTTTTTTATGTTATTGTATAAAGAGCGATCAATCGAGTATTTGAATCGAGTATTTCAACTGATGACCCAGACATTTTATAAACCTTGTAATATAATGCCAAGTTCGTAAACTGATTGATATTGCCATATAGATAATAGCTTTTTAATTATTACTTGTTTGAGCGTCATTAAAAAAATGAAATAAACAAAAATTGTTTTTTTTTATAATTAAATGTATAATTTAAGAACGAATAAAAAATATTGAAACTAATAATAAATTAAAAAACAAGAACAACAACTCTAAAACCACAAATATGAGCTACTCAACTTCAACAACAAATCTTTCTACTCCATCGCGGAAATGTTTAGAGAGAGTATACAAAATTCAGTTTTTAATAATGTGTACAATAAGAGTAATGCAGAATCTCCACTTAAGCTTATAATAGTTATGGATAAGCGCTTTAAACGACTCACCGAGCAAATAGAAAAAGTTATAGAAAATAAGCTCAATAAGTATAAAATTGAATTTTTACACGATTTGGATAAAAGATTTGATATTTTAAAAAGCGAATTGGATGCCTTGAATGGTAGGGTGACACAAATTGAAGCAGCGGCGAACGATTTTAATAGCATGCGTGAGGAAATTTCTAATCTAAAGGTGAAGATTAGGCTTCTGGAAAATAATAATGTCTCATATGAAGTACGCTTAAATAGTACACCGTTTTATGAAAATGAAAATCTTCACAACATTTTTTCATCTACTCGTATATGCAACACCCTAAATATTTCTGCTCCTGCTATAAAATCTATATATCGCCTGCCGATCTTGGATAAAAAGCGTGATAACCAGTCGAGAGATGCAGTTGATATCGTCTAAATGAGTTCAACATATGACAGAATGTTCACGTTATGTAAATGTATTAATGATTTGTTACTTTTTAATTTGAAAATTAACTTTACCTATAATTTCGTACATATTTTTTGCATCGTTAAACTCCCAAATGTTTTGAACCATATTTATCTAATCCATTTTAATATATTGTTTTCTAGATTATATCAATATAACCCTTTGTAAAAATTTTTTATAATTGATAAATGTATTTTTAGTAAGCGTTGCCAATGGCTTTATGAAAAATGTTTAACCTGAATAGTAACCGTTCCAACGACTGTTTGTACAACATGATGAGGATCCTTTCCAGACAAAAACCCGGTCTTAAAGTTATGCACTTGAATTCGCAGATAGATAGATAGATAGACGATTCCATTTTTAATTTGTCAGGATTTAGACTTTTTCGCTCTGACAGGAAGACTCTTTTTTTCGGTGTCGAATTAGGATGCAGGGGAGGTGTTTTTGCAATATATGTGCGTAATAGTATTTCTTGTAGGGAGAGATTAAAAACTGGGCTTGGCAGTGAAATTGAATATCTATTTCTCGAGATATGTACCGCGGACAGAAGAAAGCTATTGTTAGGTAGTGTGTATAGGGCTCGTAGCAGCATTAATGTAGATCCATTCCTAGCTCTTCTTGAGGATATTTCCGTTCAGTATGACGATATTATAATTATGGGTGACTTCAAAAAAATTTATTAACTATGCAGACTCTAGGTCTCATTTCTGTGAACATCGTTGTACCTACACATTATCGTTCGTCATCGGATATGACTAACTATCGTCACCGGCTTTTTCGAGACATGATTTGATATTCTTAACCTACGACCTCTGCCTTGTGAGGGGTGACACTTGGGTTTCGTTTCGTGATCTTCACAATATTGATTATTCTCAGCTGAATGACTATATTAAGCGGATATGTTGGGATAGAATTTATACTTTTCAGACTGTTGACCTTCAGTTATCTTTCATCCATGGTCACGTTAATTATTTATATGAAATGTGTGTCCCTATTAAAACCAGGCGCATAAGAGCTGGCAAGAAACCCTGGTTCAGTAATGAAATAAAGTCCCTAATAAGGGAACGAGATGCTGCCTAAAAAGTTTAAAATTGAAGACCTCTGGATTATTTATCAGGTCGCTCGCAGAACTGTTACGAATAGAATTAGGATTGCAAAATCTCTGTTTTACCACGAAAAATTTTCGTCAGCTATTGACTCCAAGTCCAAGTGGAATGAGATCCGTAGAATTGGTATAGATAGGTAAAAATCTGCACTTTATGATCGCATTATTGGAGATGGTATGCTCAAATTTACAAATTTATCATTCAGAGAATTTTTACCCCATGACCCAAAAGTCCTTGTGGACCGAGATATACCCCGTTGAAAAAGGCGATATTTGGCCATAGACACATTAACTATTCGAAAAGGACACATTAACTATTTTAAAATTTATTTTATATTACTGTATGCTTTTATAAAACTACAATTTGTACAATAACAATAAATATTTTACATTTTCTTTAGTAAATATTTTAGAATTTCTTCATTCACATTACTTTTTTAGATTTTAATGTTTTTTAATTATTTTTCAAATTGAAATATAACACCTAAAAAAATTTAGCTTCGTAAAGTTAAATTCTTTTTTGCAATGTTAAATTCTTTTATTTCTACTGTTATTGAAAAAAGAATATAACTTACGAAGCTAACTTCACACTTTTTCATGCTACTCCCCTATATAACCCACCTATTTAATTCAAAATTTATTCAATCAACTTTTCCTGAGGAGTGGAAAAAGTCGGGAATTGTCTCTATTACTAAAACTAATGGTGAGTTTCGGCCAACTCCTATACTTCCATTTTTATCGAAGGTATTTGAGAAATTTGATGAGCAGACAGATGACCGAGTACTTAACACGTGGGATTTTTTTATCAGATAGGCAGTCAGGTTTTATGAAGGCTAGAAGCTGTGTAACTGCACTAGTGGATGTCATAGAGAGTCTAAAATCTGGTTTGGACTCTAGAAAGATAGCCTTTCTTATATTCTCGACTATAGTATTGCTTTCGACACAGTGAATGTTACGATTCTTATAACAAAGCTCTGGAAGTTATTTGATTTTTCCGAGACTGCATGTAATCTCTTTTCTTCTTATCTTAGATGTAGGTTGTTCAATATAAGGATGCTAGGTCTAATCCACTTTATAAACCAAGGGTGTTCCTCCAGGCTCTATGCTCCGGCCACTTTTATTTTGTCTTTTTATTAATGATTTACTGGATATTCTTTCTAACTGTGATATTCACATATACGTACGCATGTACAAATGCACTGATGCCATTGATGTCATAAGTTGCATTAATAACATTAATAATGATTTGGATATTATCAGCGAATGGGCAATGGCTAATGGACGATGTGTCAATTTATCTAAGTCTAAGCGTATTGTTTTAACAAGAACTAGCGAAACTTTTAATGTTTCTTACCCGATAATGATTAATGGCAAACTAATTGATATTTTAACTTCGAATTAAGATTTGGGTATAACATTTAATAACAAACTTACATGGAAAAATCATATCGGCGTAGTAGTGTGAAGGATTTATAGTATGCTTCGTAACCTTTGGGTTGTCAAAGATTCAACTACATTTACCACACGAATGCTCCTGGCTAAAACTTACCTTATTCCTACTCTTATATATGGTTGTGAAATCTTTGCGAATTGCGATAGTGAAGACCTTTTTAAACTTAAGGTTGCATATAACATCATAGCTAGGTATCTTTTTCTGAAGAGTCGTCGGGAACACACATCCTTTTATGCCAACCAAATTTACCATATGATCTTTGGAAACTTATTGAGACTTAGGTGCCTAATTTTCTTACATAGAATTATCATATCGCATCAACCTCCATATTGATATGAAAAAATTATATTCACTAGGTCTAATCGTAGAAGAAGGATAATTTAGCAAAGGTTTAAACGCCTCTTGTCGCAACGACAGTTTTTCATTTATACAAGTCTTTGGAACTCTTTACCAAGTCATATTCAGAACACTGGCAACGCCAACGCTTCTAAAATAGAGTTAACTAGATTTTTGCAGAGTAGTTAGATATCTTAATACGTTTTTAATGATGCTTCAACTTAAATTGTGTTAGTTTCTAGTTCTAAGTTAGTTTTAAGATTACTATATACTATTATATCCGTAAGTTTAAGAATTTTTTTATGAATTACTCACTAACACTATAATTTATAAGATGTTAATCTTGTTGTGTTAGGTCTCAAATGAATAAGTAAATAAATAAAAAATAAATAAATATATATTTTTTCTATTTTAAAAAAATGCTAAGGCCCCATGGTGGGCCTTGATTATAGCGACTAGTTATTTTTGGAACAGTTTGCAAGATGAAGTGTTGTAAAATAACGTTGAAATTTGATACAATATTATTAGTAATTATAGAATTTCAGTTAACGTTAGACAATAAATAATTCAGCTTAATATAATTTCTACGTGAAAAGCAGTAGCCATTATTCCGATTATATATCCTTTTATTTAGCAAAGATGTATTTAAAAGTTCGTAAGTTTTAAGGTTCCATGTAGGGTGGTATTGATCTTTAGGATAAGTGATTGGGAGTGTGTTCCGTACATACACATCCGTCGATTGATTAATAAATATAAGATCCAAAAGTATTCAAAGGGCGTTATGTATGTGGTTAACTTGAAACAGTCCAAGGTTGGAATTAAATAATTATATTCTGAAAATTTATTCCACAGGACATTCGGAAGGCTAAAATCGTCAAACACCACAATATATCGGATGGCTTAGATTGTTGTAGAACGGAGCTAATTGCAGAGGTCTGAGAATCATAAATAGCTGAAGAAGAATTTGGTGGAATATATGTATGCCTGTAAGTTTAATTTTAACGGCAAAAAATTCGATGTTCCCACTTTGTGAAATTTCAATACTTTCACAATGAAATAAATCTAAGACAGCAATAAGAATTCCCCCACCATGTTTGTGATTATATCTAAATAATTGGTATTTTGAACATAGAATTTCAGCATTGTGAATATTTGTATTCAGCCATGTTTCAGTAAAAACAATAATCTGATATGTGAAATCAAAGCTGTTTGCGTAATGTGATGCTACTTTGGCATTGAGGCCGAGAACATTTTGCTAAAATATATTGATTATGTTATCCGTATATAAATAATTCAGTTTTTTGAGACTTTGCTTGGAGTAGGTAGGTAAACAATATCCGAACGGAGTTTATCTTTGTAGACATACTCGTGAATCATAGCCATAGATGGCCAAAATTTGATATTAACTCGCATGTCAATATATTCCTTAGGAACAATAATTTTAGAGGACTTCAGAATATTTAAAATTAAATTTTCTTCAGAATATTTAAATTTAACCACCGCAATATCGATATCACAATCAAGCTTCCATTTAATATACTCAACTATTGCATCAGTAGTGGTTTCAGACGCAAAGCGAGCGGCAAAAATTGTTTTTTAGGTAAAATAACCTTAAGCGTAGCGGCGTTATTCACAGGTTTAAAGACGGAAACTTCGGCACTTAAAGTCTTTGAACTTGTGTGATTTTGCGTCAATTTTGCGTTTAGACTTGCTACACTGTTGGGGTTGTCAATCAAAAACACGTAATTCGAAAGGATTCGTAAATAGTTTACAAAATTTATTAAATTTAGTATGAAGTGCTTCAAAATCTTTGTTTAGCTGATCAAATTCATTTGAAAAACTTATAGAACTCGTCGTTAACAATCATGCATCTGGTATCGGGAGTTGTGATGTATATTTCGCCCGGCAAACTAATTTTTAAGCATTTTACAATTGTGGTAGTAGCTTAAAAGCTCTCAATCAGGCCATTTGGCACTGTATTTGTTTTCTCTCTAGTTCTCTTTGTTTGTCGATTTGTTTGTCCGGATGATAGTTTTTTTTATTCTCCATGGTTCACGTGCTGTCAAAGCATTTTCTTGCACAGCAGAGACTTATTAAAAAGAACTATCCAAGGATATCGTTAAACTATATCCTATTGCAAAAAATATGCTTCAAAACGCATTAAAAATATAAATATTGATTTATTTAACATAATCATATCAAAGCGCTAAAGACAATAATCTTATAAATCAATGACATTAATCTTATAAATGTCTAAATATTTAATATTCATAATTGAAAAACGTCCAAAAAACTAAATATTTGAAAATTAAAATTTTCAATTCTTGTGAAAACAAAAGAGAAGAGCTACTAGTGATCATGAGAGAGGTCTTTTTCTCTTCTTTTGTGAGCCAAGTTATATATAAAGAGCAGTGTGACTAGATGTTAAAATAATATTAAGCTAAATCGCTTTCAAAAAAAAGCTAACAAATTTTTTTTCGGCTAGAAAAAAACCAAATTTTTCAATTGTTTTGAACATATATTTTGGATATTGGACATCACATATGGTACATAAATTGTTTTATTTAAATTCAAAGCAAAACAATTGTTTTGGTAATAAGCTAAATATCATTTTTAAATTTATTTGATCAGTATCAAAGTCGAACTATTTCTTGAACAAAATTTAAATAAAAATTAATATGCAATACATGTACATATGTATGTAAATAATTTTCAGTTTTATACATTTTTCAAATTCATACATATACATACATATCACACGTAAACGACTGGACCGATTTTTGTTAAAATTTTGAAGACAAAAGAAGAATCAGCTAACAAAATAGGCTATTGTTTTTAGAATTTGGACCTGCGAAAAACGGGCCAAATCGCTTAATATTGGTAATTTATTAAACCTAATAAAACTAAGGAATAATTTTGTTTATTCAGTTTGTTTATGAGTCCATTTACGCTGAATCGATTTTGTTGAAATTTAAAGCACAAATACATAGATCCAACTAACAAAGGTGTAGTGAATATTGTTGTGGACATCGTAGTGTACATATGTAGTTGTAAATAAAGTTATAGTAAGAATTTTTGGTAAATTTTAATATTAGCTATTGGCAGTGTTGATTGGTCAACTTCTCACTTATATGAAAATCTTGCAGAACCTGAAAAAAGGTATAGCCCAGGCTAAATGGTGCGTGAATTGAATCTTCCTTCACGCTAATGATAGACAAGCAATTATATATGTATGTAATTCTCAGATCAAATTAAAAAGAACTTTGGATCAGCAACAAATAGTTTCCGAGGTGCAAGCCACTTTGTTTCAACATTTAACTGAGTAGTATCTTGAAATTTTGATAAACAAAAAAGAGGGATGTCAGGCAAAAGATATTTCCAATGACTTTAATTTAATGTGCAAAAAATTTGGTTACATTGGTATATTGTAAATCAGGAAGAAAGAAAAACTTTTGTATGTTGCCGTTTTATAAAATTGCATTTACTTGATAAATAACTTTATACACCATATAAGCTTTTGTTTATAATTTGTTGTATTTTATATTTTATATATTTAATTCATATGTAAATTAAATAGCTGTTTCTTTTTCATTTTTAATAATTTATATACACAAAAACATATGACACGTTTTTAAGTGTTCTATAATCGCATAGGCATTCTTCAGGTAGAATCAGCCGAACGTTAACGTAGAAGGCGTATATGTAGTTGTGTCAGCTGATCGCTTTTGTTATATGAAAGGCTGTGAAAGTGCTTACTTGACCTTAATGAAACGTAACTGAAACGTCCCAATCTGTTGAATATAGAATTTGACGGCAACGTTATTTGACATTTGTCAAGCAGTGATAGGCTGTTTGTACGTGGAATGTTATGGTGGTATTTTTACTCTTTTTTTGGTACATACATTTTTTTGGTAAATATGTACATTAAATATATTATTTCAAATTATTATTTTTTTTTAATCTAATAAGAGCACCTGTCAATCGTATGTGTTTCTTCGTAGCAAAAGTTATAGGTTAGTATGAATTATATATTATGCATGTATATAGTACGTTTATGCTAAGGATTGCAAAATATTTGTACGTACAAGCGTAGATAATATAAGTAACAATACACATAATAGATAATATAAATAACAATAAGAATAAAAAATATGAAAGTTTTTATAAATATAATTCATTATATATATCCAGTAATGTATGCATGTATGTGGAAAACCAGAATTATAATCGAATTACATATAAAAGTTATTCTATTATTCTGATTTTTCGACCTTTATTAATCAAATATTAATAATTATTCAAGCCTAAGATATTTTTAAATAAAATTTTCTTTACTTTTTTATCGATATTTCGCTACTTCTTTGTGTAGCTTCGGCAAAAAATATGTATTAATTATATTTATTTATAATAATTTACATACAGATATATATATTTATTGATATAAAAATAAAATAATTTTTAAGCTTCAGAAATTATTAAAATTTAAATACGAAAGTTTAAAGTAATGTCTTGGTAACATTTAAATAATTTCCATCCTTTTTCACATAATTTCAAATAATGTGCACATATTTTTGTAAGTGCTATCAATATTTTGCACAGCTGTTATTATTTTTTTAACATTCACATGTTTGTGTTTGATGTATGTATACCTAAATATTTTTTCTTCTTCTTTATGTCAAAAACACATGACACGTTTTTAAGTTTTCTATAAGTGGTAAAACGTTTACATTCATGTTACATTTACATTTACGATTTCTACGGCCGGCTAATAAGGCCTTTAGAGTACGCTACGTTGCATTACATCTACGACAACGTTCGGCTAACTAGGCCTTAAATGGAACAAAAAAAGCAAAATTTTTGGTCAATCCTCTGTTATTTAGGATTACTTTCTTATAACGAATAGTCGTTTTTCGAATTTCATGATCAATGTGCTCCCGAAAATGTTATGTTTTAATTCTGGTATTGGGAACGATACTATTGTCGTTTAGAAGTGCGAAAGAGAAAATATTCTTAGATTTTTCTTGCAGTTTGCTTAGAATCATTGTCTTGTTGAAGGAATCAAGACCCTTGCAAAACTAATTTCTTCACATTAGTTACCAAACTTTTTTTAATATGTTTAAATAATCTGTTTCTTTCATGCTAATTTGTATGAAAACCAAACTACCATCATACATTCCCTTACTATTACCGAAACCTCTACCAGACTTCACCGTAAATATACAAAATTGTTCTGAACATTTTTCGTTTATAGTTCTGCATATTTTTATGTCTTTTTTCTGACCAAACACATGAGATTTGATTTCATCGCTTAATAGAGTATTGTTCCAAAAAGAAATATCTTTGCTTTTATATTTGTACGTAATCGAAAAGTCACTTTTAAATTACTGTTGATATAAAAGACTTCTTTATGTGGCTGTACTTCTTCTAATATTGATTAATTTTTTGGATTAAATTATTTAAATTTTTTAGTTAACCGAAATTTTGTGTTTTTTTTACAGTTTTGAAAGTTGTATTCAAAGGTTTGCAATTTAAGCCCATAAATAATTAATATTAATAATACAACATTAATTCTAGTCATAAAATAATTATTATTTTTTTAATTTTGTAAAGTCTTAACCCTGGAACCGTAACCTTAGTTGATGCGACTAACAAAAAAAAATATTTATTCTTAAATAAAAAAGGTAAATATCGTGTTTAATTTCTATTCAAAACTGAGTCAAAAAGCTACTTTTAACAATACAATTCACAATTTGTACATAGGCACGGTAAAAATCGGTTGTAAATGTATGTTAGTCGTTTCGACTAATGGTTAGTGTTTATGTATAAAAAAGGTTACGGTTGCAGGGTTAAGTAGTTTTAAAGAAACATAAAATGTGTAAATTTATCTTATTTCGATAATAATAATTACCAAAACATTCCATGAAAGAACATGGAGATTTCTCCCAGTCAATGAGCTCCACCCGATTCTATTATTAGACTCATAAGGGACCTACAGTTTAACACCAGCTCCAAACGGCAAATACATTAGAGAATTTTACAAAGTTACTAGCTAATGTTATGAGGTCATACCGCTATAGATAATTTTTTTTTTTCAGATAGTCTAGCCTGCAATTAAATCGTTGGTAGGCAGTTATCTTACCTACCATACCACGGTGGCAGAGTTAAAACTAAATTGTAGAAAAATGGTGTACACTTATTTTGACGCTCATATAACAACTACTATCTTGTAACTAATTTTGTAGACTTTTCTGATACTAAATAGTACAGCTAGCAATTAACATATATTAAAACATAGTAATTTTTTAATTTTTAAACTTCTGCTAATATCGACCACAATTATATCTAGCATATTATCCTACCAAACGAAAAATATTCTACAATAATGGCAAAACTGGCAATGTTACACGAGAATGAAAATTAAGAGAGCAAACATCAAAGACGAATTCGAATGATACAACCTGCATAGAACAATTTTGCTTATATGAGAGGCGCACTCTATGTAATGTAAACACTTTGATACAACTGAGACGGAAATCACTGATATTATTTCAGATATTGATTTGAAAATGAGTTATGGATATGATGGGCTTTTCCCGAAAATGTTATTTGAATGCAAAGATATTATATCTCCTTATGTATGTACATATGTACATATATAATAATATTAAAGGTAAATATATATAATTATTTTTTCAGTTATATTAAAATTTTACAAACACATTTTGCTCTTAGAAATAAGTTTACAAAATTATAATGTGTATTTATTTATTTTTATTATTATTTTCAATTTTATAAAAAAAGACTGAAGTTAAATTAATTAGAATATTTCAAAAATACTTAAGATAAAAATTTTATTTTTGTACATTTATCAAGTATCCATGTAATTTTATTTCTGTATAAAAAAATATATTTAAAATTTTGTTTTTGTACATGTACACCTAATAAACTCCAAAAATAGAATTTTAATTAAGTTGAATACATAAACTAATCGGTAAAATTGAAATTATTAATAAAAATAAATTATAGAGTTGTTCATTTGAAAGAATTCTTACTTTCCTCTGTTTAGAATTGCCTTTTTTCACAGACTAAGCGCAATGCTTTCTAAGAGTGCTATTAAAAGAAAGTCTAATATCTCCAGCCTGTAGCGAAGACAATTATCATCAAACCATTCTGGAGTCGAATTATACCAACTCTTTGTGGCTCATCCTTAAAAATTTTACGGAATATAATAATGTGCTTATTGCAGTCATCCACTAATATATCCGATGCAGCAACTAAGTTTCCAAAATCCTTTAATCTGTGGTAGTTCTTAAAAAATATAAAAAGTTCGCTTGGCGCTGTAAGTACTTCACCAACGTTTTTGAATTGTTTACAACACTTTTCACATCGCATTGATATTTTGGAATAACTTTAAACGCCACGTATCCAACAAAATTTCTTACTGAGGTCAATTCGACGTTTATACGAGAAGAGTTATCAAAAACGTCTTTCAAAAAATAATTTGCATAGATATGTTTATCGAACTCAATATCGTATGCTTCGCTTGGATTTAATTCGTTATGTTCAGTAGATGTTTTTACTTCTTCAAAATCAGTATCAATTTCCATTGCTTCAATTTTCATTGTCTCAATTTCAATTGCCTTATCTTGGTTCGATTCATAGTTATTGGACGGGCTCAACTGAACAATTTTGGAGACCATAAGATTTGCCAAGATATTATTTAGTTCAGCTACAGAGGGGTTGCTATCATTACTTCCACTTTGTCGCAATACTGAAAGAGTATTTTCCAATTTTGTCATAATAAAGTAGACATCACTTCCTTCCTTTAAATTATTTTTTTTTTTTAATACAAGAAATGAGTTTATGGTAAGCTTCCAGATGGCGTTGATTTCGCTTGATTTACAAGACTTTTAACAGGTTGTCACATCAAGAAAAGCATGGTTTGTCAGGATTTTTTTATAGCACATTTTTTTAATTTTCGGTTAAAATTGACCGAAAATGAAATACCTTTTCCTTACATTTGAAAAGCAATTCTTATATTCTCAAAAGCAATTCTTCCATCAGTGAAGAACTTCTGAGCGAAAATCTGATTTAATTGAATTTTGCAAGCTTCCACCATTAAGAGGGAGATCGATGTAAATAATAGCCTGAAGGTGCAAGGTCCGGGCCATATGGTGGATGCTTTAAAACTTCCCAACAAAATACCTTTTATGTTGATCAGTTCTGGCTGTTTTAAATGAATTGCTTGCTTTAATCTCGTTAATTGTTGACAGTAGAGAGCAGATTCAATCGAATAACAAGCTTAGAGAAGCTCATAATCAATAATTCCCTTTCAATCCCATCAGACATACAACATTATCTCTTTCGTGGTGTCAAGCCTGGTCTGCGAAGCTTCACCTTGCTTCGTATATGATTTTTTTCACACATTATTGTCGTACGTGATCCATTGTTCATCGCCCGTAATCATTCGGACCTATCAAACAAGCTATAGTGTTGCAGTTTAGAGCCATTTACCCCGACAATTTGTAACCAAAGTTTTTTCGAACTTGGGTGTTTTAGGTATTTTTGACTGCCAAGATTTTTTTTTTAAAATCAAGATTTTTTTCTATGAATATCAAGAGTTTTGCAATATCTGGCAATCATATTGTATCTGACAATCATATTCAATAGTTTAGGGTGAGATTCATCCCACTTAAAAAGAAGACGCGCTTTTTTTCATCAATAAGCTCTGCTCTCTCCAAGTATTCAAGGATATTGGTATAAATCTATGACTCTCGTTGACTTGAACTGCAGATCGGCAACAATTATCAGCATTGAAGAAACCGCTATTAAAGCAATCAAAAATTTTATCGACTTCTATAAACTTTGCTGTTGACAATGCTAATTATGTTGAACTTGTCTTTAATGTTGGGGTTTCGACCATGGTGCTAATGGCAGCGGCAATTGTTCTCCTATTCAAAATTCAAAAATTTTTAGAGAATTTTTTAAAAATCTATTTTAAAAGTAACCTAAAATGCTACTTCTTTGATTTTTCATTAAAGACTATATTTTTTGAAGGCCATATTCAATTCGGCGATGATCACAGAGTGTTTATGCGTACAAAACCAAAACAAACATAGTTTACCCTACATAAAACAAACAGGTGGTGCTCTATTCTCTTCGCGTGCTACGAATATCAACGATGTTACAAAGACAATTCTTTCAAAGAGTTCTAAAATTTTAAAATAAGCAATCGAAATCATTTGTCTCAAAAAACTTATGTTTTCCAACGCACATGCTCACTGACGTATTTTAAATAATATGTGTATAATATGTATATATCCATACATGCATTCATTTATATTTGGCTATTATGCTCTTTTGTCTTTATTTGATAAGCGTAAAATCTTAATTCTCTTTGTTGCCTCCAGAAACGTAAAGAAAAAATATTTTCAATTTTGTATAACATACACATTCTATATATATATATGTATATTCTTTGGTTGTATCTAGAAAGTTAAGCACACTGTGACAATGCTCTAGTATTCTTAGGTCATTGCATGAATTTTCAGGTGAGCCTACAATCTGTTGTTTTAAGGTTTTCGCAATTTGAAGGAAAAAGTTGTTAAAAACACCACTTAATTCATTATCTGCAATAATAGCACATTCTGTGTTAGTAATCTTTATTTCACCTTTTGATTTTCGAACTAATTTTTTTTTAAAAACTTCCAACATTTTTTCAAATGTTGTTGAATTTGGTTTAAGTTATCATAGTAAAAATTGTATACCTTCAACATAAGTTTTACTTTGTCTTTTCATTTTATGCATTTTTTTATATTTTATTAGATCCAATAAATCTGCTTTTTATTGCCTTATTTAAAAATCTTCTTTCTTAAAGTTTAGTTTTATTTTACACTTGTTAAACCCTTATGTGCTCTAAAATTTTTAAATTGGCTTAATTTTTAGTTTTTCTTTTTTTTAATTTTTACCCATTTCTGTTCACTTGTAAATAATTTTGCATTTGAAAATGTTTAAACATTTGAAACTTTTGGCTATCAGTAAGTTAAAAAGATATCAAATACGGAAAAAATCACAGCAAATCTATGCTATAACTATCTCTTTTACTCCTTGCTATTAATAGTTCAAATTTATGTATTAATTTTGAAGTTTTTATGAAGTACTAAAAGAAAATCTTACAAATTTTTAATTCCTGAAAATCGTCAAAATAAGGGCACAAATCGGCAAATTGTTAGTATAATATTTTTGGGGCTCACAATCGTCAAAATGATGATAGATCGTCAAATCTGGCAGCACTGCCTCTATGGTGTCATTTTGTTTAATAAACTTTCGTTCTCGCTTTTCAATTTGCAGCTGCAGATAAAGTAATCTTTATTGTTTTCGAAATACATATTTTCAGATGGGTTTCATTCTCATTTTACAATGACGGAAGGTTGGTAAGGCTGTTTTGCGCTTGTTCATAATCAAGGACTCTTCTTATGGATTCAATATAATCACAACTATTAACGAGTGTATTCAATTCCAAAGAAAATATAGTATGGTCAGTTAAACTACATTGAATAGTATCTATAAAAATATCTTCCGTAATGTTACTATAAACATGACCAATGCATGTACCAGATTTAGGACGTGTTATCAAATGATGTCAGTTTTTGTAACTGAAGCTCGAAAATGTGTAAGTTAACTCATTTTGTAACGAATTTTGTAAAAAATCAATATTTTAATGACAAACAACCATTCCAGAACAGTAACAATGTCGTGTTAATAAGTTTTCCATAAACCTTAACAGAGTATTTAAACTGCATTTGGGATATATAAAAACATGTAAACTTTGAAGGTAATTGTTTCAATAAAGTCTGCTTTCGCAACTTTCTTTTTTATATTCTATACTTTTCTTTATGTAAATCAAAGTTCCACCATATCCATCTATTCTACAACAGTGTACAGCTTTATAGTCAAAAATATTATAAATTTGAGCTAAATTTGAAGAAAACCAAGTCTCTTGAATTGCAATGACGTTGGGTGGCTTTGGAAGTTTATAAACTATAAGCTTAAATTTACAAAACTTTTCGATTAAGAAATCATTCGCATGTTTTCAGAAATTATATAAAATAAGGGAACATTTATAGAATAATAATAATTTTTAAAAGAATACAAATTTTCGAAATTTTTATTTTTCATATATGAGATATTAAAACTTCATCAACAACTGTCTCATTTCATACTAATTTTGATTGAGATGTTGTACTTCTTTTGATATAAACTTTACCTTTGTAGGTGTAAACAGAGCTATACCTAATTTTTTTTAACGATTTAACATATTTGAAGATTTTACGGGTCTCTTTCTTTTTCTCTTTCTTATATATATATATATATATATATATATATATATATATATATAAGATATATATATATATATATATATATATATATATATATATATATATATATATATATATATATAAGAAAGAGAAAGAGACCCGTAAAATCTTCAAATATCTCTTTCTTTTTCTCTTTCTTATATATATATATATATATATATATATATATATATATATATATATATATATATATATATATATATATATATATATATATATATAGAAAGAGAAAGAGACCCGTAAAATCTTCAAATATGTTAAATCGTTAAAAAAATTAGGTACAGCTCTGTTTACACCTACAAAGGTAAAGTTTATATCAAAAGAAGTACAACATCTCAACCAAAATTAATATGAAATGAGACATATATATATAACATATGTATATAACATATATAACATATGTATATATATAACATATATATATATATATATATATATATATATATATATATTAACATATATATATATATATATATATATATATATACATATGTTATATATATATATTAACATATATATATATATATATATATATATATATATATATAACATATGTATATATATATATGTTAATATATATATATATATATATATAACATATGTATATATATATATGTTAATATATATATATATATATATATATATATATTAACATATATATATATACATATGTTATATATATATATATATATATATATATATATTAACATATATATATATACATATGTTATATATATATATATATATATATATATATATATATATATATATATATATTAACATATATATATATTAACATATATATATATACATATGTATAACATATATATATATACATATGTTATATATATATATATATATATATATATATATATATATATATATATATATATATATATATATATATATATATATATATATATATATGTTAATATATATATACAATTGAAGTCTGTTTATTTTGCGATACATACTTATTTTTATTTATATTTATATTTATATTTATTTTATTATTAACAATAAAAGCAATCTCAACACTCTCTTCTTTTAAGTCTGCTCCGAAGTCTTTTGAAATTTTTAATAAGGTATGTACCTATTGCAATTAAATTTTCTTCAACTTCTACATCTCTAATTATGCAATTTTTACTGGATTGCTCATCACATGAGAATTTTATAGTTTCTTTTATGTTATTGACTTCAGATTTCAATAAATCGTTTTCCTTTTGACTTAATAAATTTTTTTCTTACTTTCAGACATACCTCGCAGTATTTCATCATTGTTTTCTTATCTCACATTATTTATCTTTTACATTTCCACCACTTCCATCACATTTGTTACAAAAATGATCTTCTCTCTCATTGTTTAAAATATATAGAAACTGTTTTTGGTTCAGATTAGTACATGATACATGAAAATTGTTAGTGAACTTGTCGCACATAATACTGTCTTCATTTTCATTCACTTTTATTCTACGACGATTTTTTCCAGACACATTTCAGTGTCAACTTAATGCTTGCAAATTAGTTTACAATTTTATTAATGAGTTATATTTATAATTAAACAACTATCGAACTTTTTAACAAAAAGAAATATTTAATTTTTATTTGATTTAATTATTTGCTTTGAGATCCACATTAATTTTTCCTCCAAATGAACAGAAAATTGTTTTATCCAATGATTTTGACAACCGTGAAGGAATATGCAATAACAACTCCAGCAGAACTGAACATGTTTTTCACCTCAGCTACGGAAGTCATCATCAGAGTACTTTGTGTTGTGCATATTCATTTTTCGATTTTTTCACGGTTGTCAATTCTCCAAAATAAAATCATTCGATAAAACAATTTTCTATTCATTTGGAGTAAAATTTAGAATTGATCTCAAAGCAAATAATTAAATAAAAATTGCAAATTTAAAAGATCAATTAATTAATTAAAAACTCGGATCTCCGGTTCGCACAAAGAAAAAAAATATACATATGTATATATATATTTTCCATGCATAAGTTCAATACTCAACGTCTTTTTGCACAGGGCTGCCATCTTTTTACTTACAAATCGAAAAGCGATGGAATTTTTTGTTTCATACTTCTTAATGGAAAAATTTCTTACAAATACATAAATACAGAAACGAGGCACATTTTACAAATACTGTTTAAATTTATTTCCGGCAGGGAGCTGCTCTTCTCTTCTATTTCCAGACGTACGTAGTCACACACATAGGCAAAAAATAAACAAAATAAAAGAGAAAACAAATGGAAAAATACAGTGTAAAGTGGCCTGAGTGAGAGACTCTCAAATTGCTACCGCAATTGTAAAATGAATTAATATTACTTTGCCGAACGCTGGTTTAAATCCATTTTAAAAGAATTTTGACTTAGAAAAATGTATGCACAAATTGATGGACAAGACACCAAATATCGTGTGTAGCTCAACAAGCACATCGAACTTATTCCTTTAAAAACTTAGCAATTTATGTATTTCTCTCAACAAAAAGCATTTCAGATTTCTAAATGTGTATATATGCTTTGATATGGAATATGGATGGCTGATAATATAGAATTCAATTGACAAACTCAAACACGTATGTATAAGAAGCCTACTGTTTTCTTACTTTTTTAACATGGACTTTTTTGTTTGCTTATTTATCCCTTTTCTGGTCTCTTCAGTTTAGTTTTGATTTCTTTAGTTCAGTTCAGTTTGGTTCTGTTTAATTCTTTTGAAATAAAAAAAGTAAAGGTAATATGAATGGCGTATATTACTTATTAAAAACGTAAGCACGTAAGCACGCAGCTAGCAGGCGGTGTGATGTATTTAAGGTATGTACGACCGTCACCAATAACAAACACGCGGTCAGCTTTGTTGTTATTTCCGTCTTGTATTCAGTTTTTTTTTCTTAATTTTTCTCTTTTTGTACTTGTTTCTAAACTTACAATATTTTTGAGAAAAAAAAACCTTAAATGATCGATAAAAGGAACAAAAGAAAAATAAAGAAATGAGAAGTCAATGAATTTTCGGTTAATGAGAGAAGTACATATGCTTTTGTAATCCAAATATAGTGGCACAGTGTAATAATGGAAGAGTTTGTATTCTTAATTTTGTTTCTTAATATCAAAATTATTAAAAAATCTTTAGGAAGAATGATAGCTGTTTTTAAGAGACTATAGAGTCTACATATTTAATCAACAAAAAAACTATATAAATTTACAACAACAAAAATAAAAATACATCGATTTTTGTGTCAAGGTAATAATGAAACACCTATGCAAAACATGGCAAAAAATCACTATTTTAGCCACGGTGAACTTAAACTTTTTATTTTTAGCGTTAATTATTGTTGTTCCGCTAAAATCCACATTTGTAGGATAATTACATTTTTTGACTATCAAAAGAGAGTAAATCTCTATGTGACGTCAGTTTTAATCGAGCACTATCATATAAAACTACCACAAGCTTTGAAAATAGGCCCAAATTAAGTAATCTAAAAATTTTTTTATTTCATTTGTTGTAAATAGAGAAAATCAAGTCTTTAGCAAATCTATTTGACAATTTGCAAGAAAATTATTCTGAGAAAAAGTTATATTTACTTTAATCAGTAAATATTACCCTTCACCAGTAACTTTGAAAAACGGATAGCACCAATGAATTCAGCGTCCCCAAATTAGCTGAACCAGAACGGTATCCAGCTTGTTAAGATTTTCGATTATATATGATTTTGGTTAAGACAAACACGATGAATAGATTTGGATTATGCTGGTGATACACAAAAAGAAGATCTTTTCAATTTTTTCATTCAATCTTTTGTCTTCTCTTAAAAAACTAATAAGCATTACTTTATTCGGTTCAGAATATACTAATTTCTTTAACTCAATGGCATTGGCTCACGTTTGCACCAGCCAAAAAATACCTAAACAACGGTGCTTTAAAATTTTATGTGTTTAACATTATTAATTTGGAAAACATAAAGATTGTGTGCATACTAAACTGAAAAATAAAATAAGTTAAATGTAGCCATTATCTGTTGATTAAAAAAATGCGGTTATATAAAAGGCGATTCAACTCGAAAAATCGCATAGAACAGCGGTCCGTGGTTAGAATAAGCGCTAATTACAAAAATTCTAATCCAGATCCAAGTTTTCCAACAGAAAATGGAAGGTCAAAAAAAAATTAGTAACACTAAAGCCAGAACTCTTAAACGTTGTTTCGTTTCAGACAAAATAAATAGCAAGAAATCCTCAAAAAGATTGCAAAACGCCTACATAAATGAACTCAGATTTAAAAAGCGTGTATAGTAATATCTATGGATAAATGCAAATTTTTGATGTTTGAAAATGATGATCGCACAAAAATTTGGCAAAAACTTATGACAAAGTTATCCACAATATAACAAACCTTGTCTATGCCGTCTCGATTATTATCTACATATCTACCTATATCTATCTATATATGGAAACAAAATGAATATGTGTACGTTTGTTTGAATTATATAGATGGGTAAACGGCTGAACCGATTTTCTAAAATTTTTACAATATATCCATGTATGTTTGGAAGGAACTTTTAGCTATCTTAAATGTCCGGACGTGTACCGGAATGGGAGGAAAGGGTATAAATGATAATTAAGATAGGGGTAGCAAATGCACACTGCATTGTAGCATAGACGAAAATCAAGAAATTTAAGTATTTTGAAAACCTATACATTCTTTCAAAGCTAAATATCAGCTGAATATAATACTGAACGATTTTCTTCTGTTGCTTCTCTATACTGTAGCAAGAACGCACTCAACTCAACTAGTTGATAATACAAAATACTATGTAAAAAATTGACTTCAGGTGCTTTAGACAAGTAACTGTAAAAATTGTATATATTTACGATGTTTTTAGAAGTTTGGTTTTTTAATTATTTTACAATATTATAAACAAAATAGACAGAAAAAAGTTTTAAATCAAAAGCTTAAATTTTCCAAATGGCGTTATTCACAGCAAAAAGCTTTCATCCGTCATATGAACACATGATAAATTTCATTTAGATCTGCCAACTCATTCGTATAGTAGCAGGTGTTCAAAAAAGGCGCTTTAGTGATTTTTTATAATGGAAAAATTTGTAATTCGTGGTGTGATTAAATATTTACATAAGAGAGGTTTATCGGGACAAGAAATTCATAATGATATGGTGAATATCTGAATGAATTTCTTGTTCAGAAATGTGTTTGCTTCCGAAATACACCCAGATTCTCCAGGCTACTAAAGCAACATAGACATCATTTAGAAGGCCTATTACTCTTCTTTCCAGGATCGAAAAGAGACTTAAAATCGGGCAATATTCACCTAAGTTATTAGCTTGTAACTGCATGAAGGTCCGAAAAACGCGTTTTTTTTACCCGTAACTCGAGATTTTGGAAATGTTTTGAATATTTCAAAAACAGATCTTTGCTCTACTCAATAGTGCCTATCTGAGAAGTAGTATTATTTCCCAGGTATTTCAATTTCGTTCTTTTTTGTCGCACCGTGTAATACACTAGGCGAAAATAAGTTCGTAACTAATATGACCATTTTGCTGAGAACGAAACCCAGTTGTGAAATTTCCAAAATTCGTTTCAAATAAAAAATAGTAACGTGACCTGAAAATAAAAATCAATTTTGATATATGCAGCATAGACAAAGTTTAATTTTTATGGATTTTTTATAAATTAAAGAATATTCACACGAGATAATTGAAAGTATAAAAGTCAAACATATTAGATTAAAAAAAAATTATTATTCCTAATAATTTGTTTCGCGTATTTCTTTTATTTTTAATGACATCTCGAAATCATTTTGGTATAATATTGACCAACTTGCCTAATGGCTCTCAAGATATCCTTGCTTATTTAATCTATATCATTTTTCAGAAATTTATGATGTTAGTTCTACTATTTAATGAGATTTTGGCGCTCAGAACTGGTGATATTTTATCAATAGGGTTCAAATCTAAAAGCTGAGGCAAATTTTGGTTTTAAATTTTTTAAAAAAGTGACTGCAATGCGCAGGGCTGGATCTAGAGTTTTCAGCGCCTCGGGCAAAAGAAATTTTTGCGCACTTTCATACAAGAATATATAAATTTACTGCAATTAAAAAAAAAGCTAGTAAAAAAGCACAAAAAAAAAATCAAAAACACACAATATAGAGCTGTGTAAAAAATTTATTTATTAAAAAAATAATTCAATTAAATTAAATTTTTTCAAAATCACCCTAGATATTTTTAAGATATAGTAATTCTAATTACTGATATTTAAATAAAGTAAATATAAATAAATTAATGTAAATATGTTTCATAAAACTAATTTAAATACATATTTTTTATAGCTTTTGAATATAGCAAACTTTTGTATGTTTTCGGTCATATTTATATTTTTTTGCAATTTCATTTTCTATTGACAATATTGCCATGATATTTAATCTTTTATTTGTCATCGTTGATCTTAAATATGTTTAAGTACGTTTCAATTTACTGAAGCTACTTTCGCAAGCTGCAACGGTTACAGGAATTGTTAGCAATACCCTTAAAGTTGTCCACAAATTTGGCATAATTGTATATAGCTCATTAATTTTTATAAAATTAAAAATCTCTAAAGGGCTGTTAACATTTTCAGGAATTTGGTTTTTGAAAGATATAATTTCATTCATTAATTCAGTACCATCAATATCAGATTTTTGTTGTTCTTTTAAAAGCAAATGTAAATTCATGCAACATTTGCGTAATTCTTCATTATTTAGATTCTTTTTTAAATTACACAATAAATTACTAGTTTGTTTAAAACGTTCAACCAAAGAAGACTTAGTTTGATCTACTAATATGTTGAATACATTTATTTTGAAATGTTGTTTGCCATCAACGACATCATCAATAGCTTCATAATCATGCTGTCTCTTCATACGGCGGATGCGTTTTTGTATAAAGATCGGTTCAGTATCTACTAATTCAGCTGGCTCTCTCGCATCTACCATGCATTTTTTAAAACCATTGGAACGATAGTTTTCAAAATATTTAGAGCAAGATTGTAATAAGTTAACAGCATTATTTAAATCCATTGAATTGGCCTGTAAGCCTTCACTAACAATGTTTATGCTGGACAACAGATCATACCAAATAACTGTTATTACTAGAAATGGATATTCGCATATTTGTTCTGATAACGTAAATGCTTCACGTCGTGTACCAGCATCTTAGAATGTGTGTGAAGATAAATTCGAATTTGAAAAGCCAAGACACCAACCACACTTTTGTAACATGCTCAAATTTTGCGTTAACAGAGTACTGTTAAGAGATTAACAGTGATTACATACAAAATGTTAAATATCGTCAGAGGATAAGTGAATATTTCGGGAAAATTTGAAGGTGCTCCCATATACCACTATATAAGTATGGTTGCCCAAAGGGTCTACAATAGTGTCCATATAGTGGGATGTCTCGAAAGATCACCGGATTTGAGAAAATGGAATTTTAAAAAATCGCCTTTTTGAAAAATATGAAAATTCTTGGGAGGATGAGTGGGCATTTCTCCAAAATATGGAAGGGTACACATATACCACTATATACATATGCTGGCTTAAAGGGTCCTAAACAGAGCCCATATAGTGGGATGTCTGGAAAGATCACCGGATTTGAGAAAATGGAATTTTAAAAAATCGCCTTTTTGAAAAATATGAAACTTCTTGGGAGGATGAGTGGCCATTTCTCCAAAATATGGAAGGGTACACATATACCACTATATACATATGCTGGCTTAAAGGGTCCTAAACAGAGCCCATATAGTGGATGTCTGGAAAGATCACCGGATTTGAGAAAATGGAATTTTAAAAAATCGCCTTTTTGAAAAATATGAAAATTCTTGGGAGGATGAGTGGGCATTTCTCCAAAATATGGAAGGGTACACATATACCACTATATACATATGCTGGCTTAAAGGGTCCTAAACAGAGCCCATATAGTGGGATGTCTGGAAAGATCACCGGATTTGAGAAAATGGAATTTTAAAAAATCGCCTTTTTGAAATATATGAAAATTCTTGGGAGGATAAGTGGCTATTTCTCTAAAATATGGAAGTGCTCACTAAATAAATATGTATGTATATTAAAAACTTTTCGAATAAAAAAAAAAAAAAATAATAATTAATTTAACTCCCTATTGCCAGGAATTTGAACTCGAATTCTTGTAAAACATCTAAAAAATGAATGATTTTTCGAATTTAGCACGGATGAATGTATGTATGTATGTGTGTGCATATTTAATTTCAAAACATATTTTTCATTGTCATTCAAACCCTGTCTGGAGCAAAAGTAATTATTGTATTAAGTTTATTAATGTACATATATTAAAATCTGAATCGAAAAAAAAATAAAAATAAAATAATAATAAAGTATATGAAGAAACCCTTAACTGGGATTTGAACTCGAATCCTTGTAAAGTAGCTAAAGAATTGTAAGTTTCAAGTGCTGTGGGTGATGCTACCACGTACTTGTTCAACTTGAGATGTTTAGCTCTTTTGTTAAGCGGTGGTAGAAATTTCAATTGCATTAAAGTCAAAAAAGGGAAATCCCACGTAAATACATATATGTATATACATACATACATATATGTACATATGCATGCTGGTTTTATTTCTTTATACTACCTTTTGTTAAAGTATAAAAAAAACAGGAGAAGTTTTGGTAATTTTTACGGTGGCTAGCACAATAAGATTAAACTAAATTCTTATTTATTGATTTTGTGAGCACTTCCATACTTTAGAGAAATGGCGATAAAGGCGATTTTTTAAAATTCGATTTTCTCAAATCCGGTGATCTTTCCAGACATCCCACTATATGGGCTCTGTTTAGGATCCCTTAAGCCAGCATATGTATATAGTGGTATATGTGTACCCTTCCATATTTTGGAGAAATGGCCACTCATCCTCCCAAGAATTTTCATATTTTTCAAAAAGGCGATTTTTTAAAATTCCATTTTCTCAAATCCGGTGATCTTTCCAGACATCCCACTATATGGGCTCTGTTTAGGACCCTTTAAGCGAGCATATGTATATAGTGGTATATGTGTACCCTTCCATATTTTGGAGAAATGGCCACTCATCCTCCCAAGAATTTTCATATTTTTCAAAAAGGCGATTTTTTAAAATTCCATTTTCTCAAATCCGGTGATCTTTCCAGACATCCCACTATATGGGTTTGGTTTAGGACCCTTTAAGCCAGCATATGTATATAGTGGTATATGTGTACCCTTCCATATTTTGAAGAAATGCCCACTCATCCTCCCAAGAATTTTCATATTTTTCAAAAAGGCGATTTTTTAAAATTCCATTTTCTCAAATCCGGTGATCTTTCAGGACATCCCAC
The DNA here is from genome assembly GCA_023159175.1 of Wohlfahrtia magnifica. NCBI lineage: Eukaryota > Metazoa > Arthropoda > Insecta > Diptera > Sarcophagidae > Wohlfahrtia > Wohlfahrtia magnifica. The sequence goes on along the minus strand of JAKWBJ010000349.1, from coordinate 113,763 downwards.
TATATGGGCTCTGTTTAGGACCCTTTAAGCCAGCATATGTATATAGTGGTATATGTGTACCCTTCCATATTTTGGAGAAATGCCCACTCATCCTCCCAAGAATTTTCATATTTTTCAAAAAGGCGATTTTTTAAAATTCAATTTTCTCAAATCCGGTGATCTTTCCAGACATCCCACTATATGGGCTCTGTTTAGGACCCTTTAAGCCAGCATATGTATATAGTGGTATATGTGTACCCTTCCATATTTTGGAGAAATGGCCACTCATCCTCCCAAGAATTTTCATATTTTTCAAAAAGGCGATTTTTTAAAATTCCATTTTCTCAAATCCGGTGATCTTTCCAGACATCCCACTATATGGGTTTGGTTTAGGACCCTTTAAGCCAGCATATGTATATAGTGGTATATGTGTACCCTTCCATATTTTGGAGAAATGCCCACTCATCCTCCCAAGAATTTTCATATTTTTCAAAAAGGCGATTTTTTAAAATTCCATTTTCTCAAATCCGGTGATCTTTCCAGACATCCCACTATATGGGCTCTGTTTAGGACCCTTTAAGCCAGCATATGTATATAGTGGTATATGTGTACCCTTCCATATTTTGGAGAAATGGCCACTCATCCTCCCAAGAAGTTTCATATTTTTCAAAAAGGCGATTTTTTAAAATTCCATTTTCTCAAACCCGGTGATCTTTCCAGACATATCACTATATGGGCTCTGTTTAGGACCCTTTAAGCCAGCATATGTATATAGTGGTATATGTGTACCCTTCCATATTTTGGAGAAATGCCCACTCATCCTCCCAAGAATTTTCATATTTTCCAAAAAGGCGATTTTTTAAAATTCCATTTTCTCAAATCCGGTGATCTTTCCAGACATCCCACTATATGGACACTATTGTAGACCCTTTGGGCAACCTTACTTATATAGTGGTATATGGGAGCATCTTCAAATTTTCCCGAAATATTCACTTATCCTCTGACGATATTTAACATTTTGTATGTAATCACTGTTAATCTCTTAACAGTACTCTGTTAACGCAAAATTTGAGCATGTTACAAAAGTGTGGTTGGTGTCTTGGCTTTTCAAATTCGAATTTATCTTCACACACATCATCTTAGAATTTTGGTGTACTTGTAAAAGAGCATTGTGTATTTGAGTTATTTGAAATCTCAAAGGTTTGATACAATCAATTCGACTTTCCCAGAGAATTTCGCATAAAGGGTTTAAAAATAAAGGCACATTGTCGGTTAAAATTTTCCATCGCCTTACGGAAGCAGAAAAAAATGTGTATAAACGTTGTACAATACCAAAAAAAGATGTAGATTATGTACAAGATATAGCTGCATTCGCAATGACTAAATTCAGGGAGTGGCATCCACACGGCATAAAAAAAGCATGAGAATTTTTAACAAATGTGAGGTTGAACACCTCTATTTTTCCCTTCATATAGGAGCCGTTGTCATATCCTTGGCCTCTACTATCATCAAAGTTCAATTGAAAATCGTTCATTAATTGTTTTATTATCTGATATAATGAGTGGAGAGTTGATTCTTCAATTTCTTGGTAGCTTATAAAATGCTCGCTGTCACTAATATCCACAGAACGTAACGTAAATGAAAGTTGTGCCTTATAACTAATATCAGGAGTATAATCTAAAATAATGCTAAAATAATATTTCGCTTTGCGGGCACGTTCCAAAATATCATAACGAACAAAAGATGACAATAATGTGGTTATCTAATTTTCTGTAGCTTTACTACAATAAGTAACTGATGTTTCATTTGATATTATTCGACGAACATGCTCATGCAAAGTATCGTCATATTTAGTAACAAGTTCAACCAACCCCAAGAAATTCCCATTATTTTTAGTGAAAAATTGATCGGATGAACCACGAAAAGCCAAATTGTGGTCTGCTAAATATAGCACAATATTCACTAGTCCTTCTAATAAATTGTTCAAGTGTTCCCGTTCTTTAGCAATAGCTGATTGTATATTTTTTATCAATTGCTGTATAAGTACGAAATCTTTGCCGTGCCTCAGACCAGTGTATAACATTATTTAAATGTTCTGTAGCATTTTCACGTTGTTTTAAATACTCACTTAGATGTTTCTAGTTAAAAATACCTTTTGTTGCTAAGGTGAACTTGACTATCTGTGTAAAATATTTTACAACAAATACAAAATACCTTATTTTCACGTCTTGAACAGATAAGATAACCATGAGCGTAGAAAACGTTCTCCATTTGAAGTTATCTTATAATATTGTTTTATTAAAATGACGGTTATCCGAATCTCGTGGATACGTGAAATAAGAATCAATTTCTTTTTTTATTGAAAAATCAAATGCAAGGATATGATCTCTGCATGCTTAATTTAGGTGAAGTGGCCATGTACCCGGATCATTATATTTAAAATTTTCGTTAAAATTTTGTTCACTAACGGTAGTCAGTTGCAGATTTGTTTTCGGTTGTTCATTGTGTAGATTTGAGGGTATTTTTTCGAAACTAGATGCAGAAGTCTCACCAGAATCCGGACTCAGTTTTAATTGAGCATTGTTTTCAGTTAACTGGGTCTGGATTTCTTCTGGTTTAAAGAACCCAGTAGTTGTTTTTGTTTTTTTTTTTTGACTCTTCTTCTCGTTGTTGTTTTTTTTACGATTTTGATATCCTGATAATTTCTTTGGAGGCATTAAGGGGGTGTTATTTTTAATTAGTTTAATCTCTTAACAGTTGAATGTGCCAAGAGCTTTTAAACATTGCAATGTTATCTTCGTTGTCAATGATGGCAAGAAAAAATGGGAGTCTCCTAACTATGTTAACTATGTCCGCTAATGTTAACGATTTACATTTCGCATTTGCACACATACATACGCACATACAGTAAAAAACATGAATACACTTAAGGCAGTTAATCAAAAAAAAAAAAAAAAATGGACTGCCACCTAAAAAAAATCTGCGTGATTTTTAGTTGTATATCTCTTTTTCAATTGTTGTTTTTTCTACTGTTGTCACTTCAAAGTAAGAAAAATAATATAGTACAACCCGCTTAATTGCCCCGCACTCAATTTCTAAGTCACCGTTTTTTTTCGTATCATTTCCTAATAAAACCGAACATCTAAAAACCTTTTACTTAATTATTTTAAATATTTTTTTCCGTATTTCGCTTAAATTTTCCTCCTTTAATTGCCCTTGTTAAATTTCTTGAAACTAATTGTTTTATAGAAATATTTGCTTTTTTATTATTTATTTAAAAAAAGATCTAAATCATAAAATTTCTCTATAAAATAGTAGTTATGTTTTTTCGTCAAATATTTGCCAAATGTGAACATAGCTTTAAGTTTCATTATTTTTATTAGTAAATTTATGTTTTTTTCTATTAAACTTTTTTTGAGGTATTATGAATTCAGAATATAGAAAAGTTTTCTTATAAATAATATTGCAATTATTTAATCTGTTGACAATATGTAATAAAATAATTAGTGTTTTAACCTTTTTTGGTACTAAAGAAAAAACAATTTATTGCTTGCTAAAAAATTGATCAATATTATTTTATAAAATTTAAAAAATAATGAATGTAAAAAAAATATTTTATTTTTATATCAGCGCCGCTCAAAATTTGGCGCCCCGGACAGCCGCCCCTTTATCCGGCTCTGGCAATGCGTAATGCGTATTCAAGATCCTGTATGAAGAGAATCGTTCCTAATTTATTTTTTTGGTAGATTTCTTAAAATTTTTCAGATGCTTCTTTTTCAAAGACAAGCCTAAATCATTATGCCCTCTAAATTCTATGATTTATAGTGTGCTGAACGCAATTTAGTCTGGCGTGGTCAAAACTTAGAAACTCGGCGAAAAAGCAATTTACATTTCATTTATTGTGGTTGTTGGCATACTTTTAATCAAAAGTTAATTTTTCCGTTCAATTTATACTTTCGTCACATGTGAAATATTCTTTAATTTATAAAAAATTTATTAAAAATAATTTTTTTCTATGTTGTACCAATTTCAAAGTTAAATTTTATTTTTTAGATATGTATTGTTACGGAAATGAAAATGCTAAAGACAAAATTCACATCAGTGACTTATTATGAGCTTTGAGCTATAAAATTTATTGGCTTGTGTCAAGGCTTAATAACTGCCAAAATTACCTGCACTAATTAAGAGTGCTACCATCCGCATGTCTGACGCAGTTGCCAGTTCGATTTCTTTTTGTGTTTATAAAGTTATATTAGACCATTTGAATTAACTTAGATAAATCGAAGATTCGTGTCTGTACGACAACATTCGAAACTAATGATGAAATACTATAAAAAGATGGTGCATTGTGGTTGGTGAGTTATTTTAAGTTAGTTTTAAGCATATGAGTGTTTCCGTTTTTCCATTTTTTGCGGAATATAGTATAAGAGTTGATTTGTTTTAGTGATGGATTGCGGCTAATCTGCATTATTTTAAGTTTTAGTTGATAAGTCTGTGATAAGTATCATTTACGCATAGAATAAGTATATACATGATTAATTAGTTTAAGATAAACTATGTAAAGAACGAAATATTTGGATGAATAAAGATAAAGATAAAGGTTGGTGAGTTACAGATTCTGTATCGTGCATTCATTGCGAACGGTTGTGTTACGGAGGTTTTTTGCTTTGCACGTATTTTTCAATACGAACGAAGTTGTTGAACAAAGTGTGTGGGTTTTACCTGCGCTACCTGAAACGGAAAACACATAGGGGTTGTTTATTGTGAATTGCTGTGATTGAAGAGCTGACGTGTACATAAACACGTGGAAATTTATTTCACAAGGAGAGTAAGCACAAGTGTTCGTATTCTACTTATAAGAATACAACGCGAATATAATGGCCGACAGGGATGCGTCCTGCCCTAAAAAGAGGGCGCGGGTGGTAACTGCGGAGGAGCTACTCCGTACGCTAGAACTGAAGGAGAAGGAGGTGAATTCCCTGAGGCACGAGAACGATCGTCTCAGGAAGGCCATGGAACAGATGATGGCGAGGTTCAATAGGAAATTTGGCGATGAGAGTGGTGAAGAGGAATCCACTGACGAGGAGAATGAGGAGATGGTCACCGAGGAGGTGAACATTCCATGTAAAGTCGTGCCTGACAGGGGGACTGCTGTGGGCAGTGAACACGATAAGAGTGAAGGTTCTAAGCCTTCGAAGGAGGCCGTAAAAACCAGGGCTGTAGACGATGGTAAAGCGGGTCAGAACCTAAAGAAGGCAAGTAAGCGCGTGAAGGTCCCGGTGCTTACAACATATAATATTAACATAAAGTTGCTGACTAGTGACCTCAACAAACTTTTGGGGCACAAGGAATATAACCTGAAGATTTTGGGCGCAAATGTGACCAATATAGAGGTCTGCACCTTGGCAGACTACGAGAAGGTGAAGGCGATGCTGAGGAAGAGCGGTGTATCATTCTACACCTATACACCGAAGGACCAGATGCCTTACTCAGTGATGCTGAGGGGCCTATCGGGCACCTTTGAGGCAGATGAAGTCGCCGAGTACCTAAATGGTCTGGGCATTAGAATGCAGATTGTGAGTCTCCGGAAGCTGAAGGGGGACAAGTGGATCCTTAGTCTGAGCAGAGACTCGGACCTGAAGGCGTTCCAGGGCATCAGATACATTCTGCACTGTAGAGTGTATATTGAGAAACCGAAAAGGAGGGGGCTGACGCAGTGCTACAACTGTCAGCGATATGGGCATGTGTCGACCAACTGTATCATGCCATATAGGTGTGTTAAATGCGGAGGTTCCCACGGACCGGGGAAATGCAATGTCCCACCCAAGGGAGAGAATAGCGCGGAGAAGGTAGTGACTGATCCTACCACGGGCCGGGCTGTGAGAAGGATTGGACTGCCGGTAAGGTGCGCCAACTGCAACGTTGAAGGACACGTGGCAAGCTCTGCTGAGTGCCCGAGACGCCAGGAGCTTCTGAGGAAAGCTGCTGAGAGGAAGGCAGCTGCAAAAAACAGCAGCGTTACGGCTGCGAGAAACTCTACTCGTACGGGTGTATCGCACGCTGCTGTGGCTGGTGGTGTTGGAGTGCCCCAGAGGCCCCTTCAGGCTCCGTCTAGCGGCCTTACACTGGAAGCGGCGAGAGGAAATTTTAATCTCATCGATGAAGATTGCAGAAGATTTTTTGGAGGTGGTCTATTGCACTGCTTGAGCAAGATAGGAGATTTTGCTCTTGAATACGGCAGACTTAGGACTGATGAGGATAAATCCCAGGCACTCCTGGGAATGTTGTTGAGTCTTCAGAATGGTTCGCACAATTAAGTGTATCTTTGTGAATGTCAACTCGATAGTGTCCAGGCATAAAAGACACTATTTAAACTTGTTCCTGGAGGAACATGGACCGGATGTTCTGATGGTGGCTGAACATAAACTATCTTCGAGGCATATTTTTGAGATGAGAGGATACACGACCTTTAGGCAGAATCGTGTCAATGGACGGGGTGGCGGTACTGCTGTACTTGTTCGCGAGAGTCTGCACGCTGAGAGGGTTCCGTTGGATATGGGAAATGTGGAGTGCACGGCGGTGAGGATTCGTCGTTCTGGTGGGATGGCATTGACTATTGTGTCAATGTATCTGCGACCCAGGGACTCTCTTTGCCCAGTGGATTTGGATCCCCTGGTTGGATTGTCAGCGGCGGGATCGCTCCTGGTTGGAGGGGATCTGAACGCGAAGCACGAGTACTGGGGTGGAAGTGTCTGCAACCGCAGTGGCGACTGCCTCAGAGAATTCCTGAGGATGTGTCCTGAGCTGGAGATACGTCGCACGGAGGGCCCGACATGTTTCCATGTGGGAAACCCATCGTTTATCGACGTGGTCATGACATCATCTGATATTGTACCGGTGCTGGAAGGTGCTAAAGGGCTTAAAACTCTGCACTACGAGTCTGACCACAGGGCTGTGGAGTTGATCTTGCGGATGGATGGGCTTTGCGGTAGGGAGCAGCGATATCTCTTTGACTTTGATAGGATGAATACGAGGGCTTTCAACTCGGTACTATCTCGTGATTTGCCTGACCTTATGCTTCCGTCGGATCGGAATGTGACCTCCCGCGAGATTGATGACTGCATCGAGTCTATGACTGGCGTTATTAGAACTGCGATGGAGGAATCGGTTCCAAGACTACCAGTACGTCATGCCGGCGTGCTAAGACTCCCCGACAACATCCTCGGCTTCATATCGGAGAAGAAGAGGCTTCGGAGGATACTGAGGAGGACGGGAGATGTCTCGAGAATTCCCATATTGAGGGCTGAGATAAGAAACCTGGATAGGATAATCCAGGGGGCAATTGCTTTGTTTGAGCGGAAATATTGGACGGATTATCTATGGAGTATTAAGGTGGACAACAGGACTTTTCGAAAAGTGAAGGGTGCAGCAGTTGTGCGGCGAAGGTTGGCGATTGCTGATATAATGAGGGATGATGGAGTACTCATCACGGATGACGGTGGCAAGGCGAATCTTTTGGCTGAACGTTTCTGCGATGTGCAGAGAGAAGCTGTGAATCTCCAGTCCTCCACTATTGTAGGGATGGTCTTGGAGGATGTATCGGGGATGAGGAATCAGGCCCCGATTATTGAATTTGGCCCGGATATTACGGCGGATGGTATTCGGGGTGGAGATTTCGCTGGAGGAGGTTTTTCTTTGCTGACTCCCTCTGATATTGGCAGGGCATTGTCCAGTAGACCTAACAAGAGATCCAGCGGGCTGGATGGCATACCGGACCTGATCCTGAGGAAGACGGACGCCACCACATGGAGGTGCTTAACCACTGTTTCAACATTGGTTACTTCCCGAGAGCATGGAAGGATGCGATCATTGTGCCTATACCCAAGCCGGGGTCTGACCCTGGGGGTGCTGGTGGCTACAGACCCATAAGGAAGTTCGTACCGGTGCTGAGGGTAGGCGGTGAAGTTGTAAGAGTCTCCGATAGGGGTGATTTTCCACGAGAGCTTTGAGTTTTATCGACATGTGGATTTCGTTTTGGATAGGATGAAGGGGATATACCACTCCTACTGTAGGTTATTGCGCCGAAGGGAAGGTTTGCGTAGGGAGGTAAAGCTGCTTATATACAGGCAGATCATCAGACCTCTGATGTCTTATGCCTTCCCTGTCTAGTTTGGGATTTCGTCCCATCAGATGGAGAGGCTTAGGGTCTGGGAGAGACGTATTTTGTCGGCTCGCCAGTTCCCCGATGGTTCGTTCCGGAGACCGTCTTGTCGGGTCATTTATGACCATGCGGGTTTCGAGAGGATCGATGTTTTTCTTATGAGGACTGCGCTGAGATTTTTGGAACGATCGTCCGCCCTGGAGAATGGGATGGTGAATGGCTGCTTCGAGGGGAGGAGTGATATGGAGACCCTAAGGGTGCACAGATACCTGTTGCCTGTGGATCTCCTAACGTTGAGGGACGAGGGGCTGCTCTATGGTGACGAGGGCCTGCTATTTTATCACAGGAGGGTTAATACGCTGGATTTGGACAGCCTCGTGTATAACACTGCACAGTGAGGTGGATGTCTGTGCCTTGTTGTTGTTAATTAGTTGTAAGTAGTGTTTTAAGTTAGTTTTAAGCATATGAGTGTTTCCGTTTTTCCATTTTTTGCGGAATATAGTATAAGAGTTGATTTGTTTTAGTGATGGATTGCGGCTAATCTGCATTATTTTAAGTTTTAGTTGATAAGTCTGTGATAAGTATCATTTACGCATAGAATAAGTATATACATAATTAATTAGTTTAAGATAAACTATGTAAAGAACGAAATACTTGGATGAATAAATATAAAGAAAAAAGAAAAGAAAGGTTGGTGAGTTAGTGATCATTTGGCTGTGAATAAGTAAAGTCGTGTTCAGGCGTAAATAAAAAGTGTTGTATAAGCGAATTCGCTGTATTAAGACAGCGTATAAAAGTTATAGTGGAATAAATAAAACTGTAACAACAAAGTGGTTTAATTTTATTTTAACGCAATTCAAACAAGCTCAAACGTTAAAAAAAGGTTAAAACCTAACAGTATGTTACTATTTTATATTTCAAATGAATTTTGGAAGTACGTCAAGTGCTTTTTTCTTCTCAGCAAAATCCTCATACTCTCTCCTAGTATATATTAGTATTCAAATTCAAAATTTGCAGTACAACATCGATTCTATCGATATGTATTTTAATTTCTTTTTTTTTTTTTGCAAAATTCATATTATATTGCATGTGTTAGCACTTGCAATTTATTTATATCAGTTACTAATATAACTATGAGCTACAAAGAACCTTTTTTTATTTAAAAAATTTAAATATAAAAAGATTCCTAAAGATAGGTTTTTTTTGTTATAAATATATGAGGGCGGTGGGCGTGTCCTTTGTCCTATTTTGGCAAAATTTCGCATACATCTACATTTAGAACTAATAAATGTCTGCACGAAATGTCGTTTATCTACGTCACCTATTTTTCTTCATTCGCTCTATGGGAACGACGCACTGTGCGCTGGGTCTTAGATAGTCTTACACATAAAAATAAATATGTGTTTGTATGTCCTTATGAATGTTTGTTTGAAGTCTACACATAACCCTGTCGAGACTTGAGTTAACTTAAAACTAACTTATAGTTAACCAGTAACGAGTCACCGGTGATTCAAAAGCCAACTTATTTGTGTAGAAGTTGCATTTGATTTTAACACAGAATTCATGACGACTGGCCAATACTCACTCAATATACATAAGTTTCAGGTAACCACAAGTTATTTCATTATAAACTAGTTTCTGGTGCGTAAAACAAAAAGACACTTTGAGTTAGCTATGAATTGACTAACTAATGATTGGCTTTTATAAATAAGGCAGCTTAAAGTTAGTTATATGGCAGTGATGTGCAAAAGTAAAAAATGTAGTTGTGTTAGTGAGGACGTGGAAATTACTCTCTCAGAGAGAGTAACGTTGATATTTAAAAAAAAAAATTATAAAAAAAAAATCGACACACATCCGCCGCACATGTGCACTTGTCGCTGTTTCAGTGACAACTGAAAGCAAGAGCGTAAGGAACTCTTTTAAATTATTTGTCTGTGCCTTGCAAAATTTGCGTATCTTCACTATACATGTGCATTTGTCGCTGTCTCATTGACAACCCGGCGATTTTTTTGACGATTTTTTTGCCTTAAAATGCCGATTTGTCGATTTTTGCTCCAAAAATGTCGATTTTCCGAGAAAATCTAAATGCATGACAACTTTATTTGTTTTAGTAACAAAAATTTTTGAGAACACTTAAATATTTGCTTTATTAAAAAGAAACAATTGTTAATAACTCAGCTATATCCTAATGACTCCGTCAATTTCCAACGGATTTCTTAACCGTAAGTCTCGTTTTATTCATAACTTAATATAATTTTCGCAAAAACGCATATAAAAAAATTGGATGAAAAATGTGTTTGCTTGAGAAATACACCAAGATTCTTCAAGGCTATTTAAACGACATATATATTATTTAAAAGGTCTTTTTCGCTTCTTTCCAAATCCGAAAAGAAACTTAAAATTGGGTAATATTCAGTTAACATATGCTATATATGCTAATATATGTGCTTATGAGTGCCTGAGGGTCCGAAAATCGGTTTTTACCCGTAACTCGAGATTTTGGAGGTGTTTCGAAAATTTCAAAAACAGATTCTTCTTCAGATTTTTTTTTGTCGCACCGTGTAATTTATCTATTAGGAGTACAAATTAATTCGGTTCTTTGTTTTAGCTCAAAAAATTATTTTATTTTAAAAGATAACGAAGTAACAAGTAAATCAAAATATTGTCCATTATATTTAAAAACTTCTCCCCACCTCTCAGGTAATTTTCAAGTCTCGTCCCAAAAAAAAAAAAACTCCTTATCTTTTGAGGCGAACCAATTTTCAATTTCTTCTAAAAAAGTAAATTGGTGGCCTGCCAAATCAGGTTGTACGATATATTTATATTTCCACTTTTGTATTAACTCAAAAAAATAACTTTTTGGCGATATAAAGGTAGTCACCACACTATCACGAAAATGGTTCAAATTTGGTTTTCGAGATTTAAGAGTAATCGGAATACGTTGAAATTTGTACAGTAGATAGGTATTGGTGTTGTTAGTTGATTTCTTGCAAAAAGTGAAATTTTTACAATTTTGAGTTAATACCCTCTTGTTGATTAAGTGCTATATAAAAAATATATTATAAAAATGATATTAACTTAAGTGCATAATTTAAGAAAAAACAAATCCAACACAACAATTAATAGGAAAATAAGCTCGAAGAAAAAGAACACCGTCACTCCTCGTAAATGTTTACGAGAGAGCTTTCAGAATGCAGTATTTAGTACTGTTCCGTACTAATCCGGAGTCACCAATTAAGATTATAACGGTGATGGATAAAGGTTTCGAAAAGCTTACAGAGCAAATAGAAATAGTTATCGAGAGTAAATTAACAAGTACAAAGACGATCTTCTAAATGATATTGACAGAAGATTCGGCAACATAAAAAATTAACTTAATAGTATAACTGAAAGAGTTGAAAAACTAGAAACAGTCGCGAATGAACTTAAAAGTATGCAGGATGAAATTGCATTATTAAAGACAAAACTCAGGCATCAAGAGAACAATAATGTTGCATGTGAATTACGACTGATTTCAATTCCATATCGTCAAATGAGAATCCTATGGAACTATTTGGCTGCATATGTAAAACAATAAAAATGTTCCTGCTGTTAAATTTATATATCGTCTTCAAGGCCGTTATCGTTAAATTTCAGTCAGCGTTTATCAACCACATCAGAACCGGTGTTGTGTGCCACAATACTATCCTGCACCTTCGAGATGAGTTCATAGCTTTCCAAATTTATTTTGTGCAAATACGACAACGTGAGTTTTATCTCATGTTTAGTTTTCGTTACACTCAATATTTTGGGTGGATGTGGTTCCACGATTCTCCGCCGCATTTTGTCGTCATTGCTATAAAACGTACAATTAATAGTAATAGGAGAAGTGCAGTTACTACACGCAGAGGCTTGAGATAAATCTAACTTAACTACAGAATTATTGTGAACAACCGGATAAACTTTTAAAAATTTACAGAAATTAGTCAATAGTGGATATTTGATTATACAAAAAATTAAATTCTCATTTTATAAAATACTTATGTTAATATATTTTAAAATATTATTAAAGCTAACAGGTACCTCTTTTGCTTTGACTGTGTGCATATCAGTGCCACCAAAAATGATGGGATTAATAATATTTTCTTTGGCCAGAACAATCGAGAGTGCAAGGCAACTGAGAAACGATATGATTTCACCATTCCTTTCGACAAAGAGTTCAAAGGCAACCGGTTCGTCCTCTTTAATGAAATACCAGCTTCTCTTTCCAAAACTGCATTAACTCTGTCCGTCAGGTCATTAATTCTATATTGCAGGACCGTGTTTATTATGGTCTGTTTGTTATTATTTTGCTTTTTCTCGCGAAGTTATAACCTCTAAATCACTATGAACGGGGATTCCTGCAATAATTTTAGAGCTGATCCCAAAAAGCCATGATCTAGCATGTCGTCTATGTGTTCGTAGTATTTCTAATAGACTGTCAATTTTCCTCATTTATTCTTTTATTAAACCAATTTCTCTTGAGTCCGTAGATTTTCTTATAACGTCCTCGACCTCCTGTACACTCAGTTCGTACTCGAAAAGATTTGTTCGATGTACAGTATAGTCATAGGCATTATACAGAACAACGTCTCCATCTGTTACGGCGATAAAATGTGCGTCTGAATAGTCCAATATCTTTGTTGATACCCATGATAAGCAGACAATATATATTCTAAAAAAAGAAAAAGCAACGATACTGCTTATCTAAGATTGTCCTTATGAATTGTTTTCCCCAAATAACTTTCGATAACTCCCTGCTTAAAAACCCGGTCAAACTTATTTCCTAACCTTCTATTTCTTTTGGCAAAAACTATTTTGCCTGGATGAAATATTCTATCTTTTGGATTTTTGTTGCTTCGAAGTAGGCTTTTGTCCTGTGCTACTTGTAGTCTATCCTTTACTTTAGCCAGTGAATCGTCTCTAAAATCGTTCATTATATCGGCAGGCTTTCTCTCGGTGACAGAATGAATTGATTATTGTATTTAAAGGCTAAGAGCAATAGTAACTCAGTGGTATCGCTTAAATTTTGTTGAACTTTAACACAAAAGTGCAATTTCCTGAAGAGTGGAATGAAATCTTTCCACCTGGCCATTGCTCTTGCTATGCATTCGTGGAACGAAAAATTTTTGAACATTAAAGTGGTTCCCCAAAAGGGTTTCAATCATACTTGACTTAAAAGCTTTTTCATTGTCCGAAACGATTAATTTCGTCTTCCCTTGTAAATCTATTCAAAATCTGAAGCAGAGCTGTTTTTATATCCACTGATGATCTAGAGTTCAGTGGCATGACAATACCGAATTTAGAGAACTTATCCAAATATGTAAGAAAAAATTGTTTACCGGTAATCAAGATATCCATGTGAAGTATCTCTCCTGAATGGAACGGCAAAGGTGTCCTTGCAGGACCTGTAACAAGCGGTTTTCTTTGGTACTTATTCTCTCTGCACACCCTGAAATTCATTATTACATACTTCAACATCTTTTTCATTCCTGGAAAGTAGTATTCATTTATAATTTGCTGAAAATTTTCCTGGAGCGATCTATGCGATCTATTATATTCTGTGATCACTATGTCTCACTGGCCGTCTTCACGTATCACGTCCATGACCAAATTCTTCAGTATAAATAAATTTTGTGGATGGAAACTGTAGAATAAGGCTGTCTTTAAACTCTGCTAATAAGGAAAGTTCGCACTGCAGAACGTTTGTGCCTGTAGAGTTCACAGTACTCTTCATATACTCGAACAATCTCTCCGCTGAGTCATAGTTTACCGTATGACGAATAAATTGCTGAAATAATAGCTTCCTACAACCGTAATACTTGTCCGATTTTGATAGAATAAACTGATTTTTAAATTGGTTAACAAAAAATCTTATGGAAGTAATCGCATTTGTAAGCGAAATCTCGCTATGGGCTGTTTCACTATTGTCGACGCTTATTTGATTTATGTACTGTCGTGAGATGGCATCCGTCACAACGTTTTCCATACCGGGTTTATAAAAAAATTGTGGCGAAAATTCCTCTATGAGCACCCGATACCTTTTCATTTTCGAATAAGGATATCTGTCAGACATGGCGAACGTTAATATTTGGTGATCTGTAAAAATGTGTACCCCTGTAACTCCGTACAAGTAATGTCTGAGATTCTTAAGAGCCCATACGTTAGCGAGTAACTCCCTTTCGTTGGTGGCACAATTTGCATCGGTGTCTGAGAGAGTTCTTTCCACTTTGTAATAAAACCGCTCCGATTGCCACCGCCGATGCATCGGTTGTTAATTCAAAATGCTTTTCGTAGTCAGGGTAAGCCAGCAGAACGTCATTGGAGATCAACGCCTTCTTTAATCTATCAAACGCCGCTAATGCCTCACTATCCAAATTAATATTAATACTTCTCGAGTTTTTTGCCGCAATGTTACCATTTTCTCCTCTCAGATACTTGGTCTGAGGTTTCGCAATGTGTGCGTAATCCTTTATAGATCTTCTATAGTATCCCGACAGTCCGAGAAAAGACCTGAGGGACTTCAGATTTTGTAGAGTCTTAAACTCCGAAATTGCTTTGACCTTTTCAGGGCATGTTCTTATGCCGCTTCTTGTCACAAGAAACTGAATATCTGGTTTAAAAAACTGGGATTTTTCAGGCGACACCCTCATGCCCGCAGCTTCCAGTTGTCTTAAGATAGTACTTATATGTTCTAAGTGGCTGTACTCGTCAGGTGAATAGATGATTATGTCATGTAAACCTGAAAAACTTCCGTACATACTCCCTGGGGATGTCATCTATTGCTCTCTGAAATATGCTGGGATAATTTCGAAGACCAAACGGCAATCTACAGAATTCATACTTCCCTTTATGAACGCTAAATGCCGTCTTGAGTTCCAACGTAGAAAAATATCTAGATTTCCCCAAGTTTGACAGAATTACCGCTATGCCAGGTATAGGGTATCTGTCACTTACAGTCCTTTCATTCAATTTTCTGAAGTCGATCAGCAATCGGTGTTTTGGATTACCAAACTGATCAACTCCTTTCTTTCCAAACACATGTATTGGTGAGTTGTACGAAGAAGATGATTTCCTAATTATGCCCTCCCTCAATAGTGCCTCAATTTCGCTATTCACGAAGTCAGACACTGAAGCAGGATACGGATAGGGCTTGCTATAAGGAGGTTCGTCCGTAACAGACTGTATAGTTGCCTCCACATTGATGTTGAATGGTAGTGATCTGTTAGGATCAGCGAATGCATTAATATTTAAAGAAATAGTTCGCACAAAATCATCGTGAATGTGAGGCGGTATGTCTGCTTTACCTAATGTCATTGCGTTAATATTGTTCCCCTAGTCGCGAGTACTTCCCCCGTCGAAATTCAAAACGTCGTTACCCATGTCAACGGTTACGGAAATTTCCTTCAGAAATGCGCAGCCTATTATTTCGTCAAAGGACTTCAATGAATCCAAAATATAAAATAAGGTTATACGTCCGAAAATTGATATGCTACATTTTTCGCTAATCTTATTCGTCCCGTTCGATGAACTCACTTGAAAGGATTTTTTTAGATGAGTAATACCTACTAAAAGGTTGTTGTCCCCGTGTCTACTAATAGTCTTAATTCTCTATCCTTGATAGTTTTCCTAAAGAGAGTAAAGTAGGTAGTATTTGTCCCCCTACATCTTCTATGTCTTCCCTGTCCTCGCCACAACCAAACAGAGAACTCATCTCGTCGTATTCTTCAGCATTCAAATCTAGATGGTTTATTCGTTGTATTTTCTGAGCATGACACGTTTTACCTGAATCCTCATAATTCCTCTTGAAGTTTTCGCGGATTACCTGTTGTTCAGCCAGTGCAGTTGTAGATTGCATATGCTGTTAAGGAATGCTATATGCTACTGGAGTACGTCTAATCCTGGATCTACATCCCTTGGTGTTGGATGTTCTCTATAATTTCCCCTTTTTACAGTACCAGATGGCTGTGCTAATTTATATGACGGATGAGGTGGTAAATTATTTATCCTTCATTGTGGGGTGTGGTTTGTCCTAGCTAAGTCACCGACCGCAAATATTCTTGCAAATTCTTGTCTACGTTGGTTAGCTTCCAATTCCTGAGCAGTAGCTAAGACTGTTGGAAGGTCCACCGGTTTTGCTGAAAAAAAAAAATGTCGCTGAGTAGATGACGTAAACCCGAGATAAACACTCGCAAAGCGTTTTCTCTGGCAAGTTCACGCGGCTATTACGTCTGCATTGTTTGAATAAGTCATTTCATTTTTATTAATAATCAATGTGAAATATTGAAATATTGCGACATTACTTTGAAAATCATGGTAGTGTTGCAGAATCAAAAATCATCTTTTCAGATGAAGCTCATTTTGGTCTTGCGGGTATGTAAACAAGCAAAATTGTCGCATTTGGGGCACAGAAAACCCGCACGCATACATTGAAAAGCCGATACACCCAAGACGAGTCACTGCGCATTTTGGTCGAGAGACGTAATTGGGCCATTTTTCTTCGAAAATGAGCAAGGAGTGGCCGTTACAGTCAATGGCGATCGTTATCGGGCCATGTTGAACGAATTTTTGTTCACAAAAATTGAAGAGGAGGATATTAGCAACATTTGGTTTCAACAGGGCGGCGCTACGTGCCACACAGCCGAAGCTACACTCGATGTTTTGCGCCCTGTTTTTGAAGATCGCATTATCAGCCGCAGAGCTGATGTCGTTTGCCCACCTCGGAGCTGCGATTTGACACCGTTGGACTATTATTTGTGGGGTGCCGTCAAAGATAAGTGTTACGCCAACAAGCCAGAGACAATTGACGCTTTAAAGGACAATATTCGTGAAGCAATTGGTGAAATACAGCTGCACACAATCGATAATGTGCTTAAAAATTGGACCGATCGTGTAGGCTACTGCATGGCCAGCCGAGGCAGCCATTTGAATGAAATTATTTTTCATTATTAATCGGAAGGATTGTACTTTCAAACAAAAAAAGAAATTTGAGAAAATATTCAGTAGTTTTTTTTATAGCATTTTCAAAAAAACAAATTTTATTTGGCGGACACTTCATTAAATGACTGGAGGGTCCCGTAGGAATAGCAGCTAAAAATTTTATCATTAAAATTATTACTAAAAATTATTAAAAAAAATTATTTTATTGAATTTATCACACTTTTTAAAAATAAATTAAAATAGTACTTATATCAGTATCATTATTAATAGCTTCACTTATTCCTCCGTGTTGTCTTCTTTAGATCAAATTATTCTTCTACTTCGTCCTTTTTCGTTGGATCAAATGGTCTCTCTTTTCAGTTTATTCCAATTGAATTTGGCTTGTTCCAATTATCTTCGTTCTTTTATTTTTTTGGGCTTAGGCCGCACCAATAAACATCAATATTTCTAGCGATTTATTCAATTAAATGTTTTATTTTTATTTCACTCTTAAGGATACTATGTCCTTTATTTTTATTTCGCTTTAAGGATATGTCCTTTAAAATTTCACTTTTTGTTTTACTTTGTGGATACTATGTCTTTTTATTTAAATTAATTTGTTAATTATTTCACTTTTGAGGATATTATGTAATTTAAAATTTTCACTTTTTATTTTACCTTGAGGATACTATGTCCTTTTATTTAAATTTCTTTGTTTAATATTTCACTTTTTAAGGATACTATGCCCTTTCTTTAAGCCCCACGTTGGGCGCCAGTTAATGTTCATTTATTTTCAGTTTTATGTTTCAAAACAGAATGAATTTATTTTTTTAATTTTTCCATTATAATAATACAATTGCTGTCTGCACTTTTATTTAATCAAAAAATAAACTTAATATATTGACCAATCTAAACAAACAAGTATAAGTAGCAATTCTGCACCACAACACCACAAGACTATTATGGATATTCGCCAGCGCTACTAACTTATATATTAAAAAAACTGAGCCAATGATAACATCCTACAAATTAAGGACATCAGACGGCTATATGATTTATTTCCTGGTGGTGCTAAACTGAACGCTGCTTAGAGTCGTAATGTGGCTTCATATTATATTGTTACGAAAATAAAAATACAACACTGCATTGTGGAATTTTGGTATATTTTGTGCCACCCTATCAATTTGGCAGTACTGCCACATCGACCATCTTTACGTTACATTTGAATTAACGGATATGGAAATAGAAGATGGTCGATATTTTCTGAACCTTCCAAACTGTAGGCAATTAGATACATAAAGGGCTGCTTTACCTATACGTCAATTATTTATCGTTTGGCTGTCAATAAACAAAGTTGTGTTAAAGCGGAAATAAAAGTGTTGTATAAACGAATATTAAGTGTTGCATTAAGACAAACAGTATAAAAGTTATAGTGAAGTAAATAAAGAAACTGTAACAACAACAGAGTGGTTTAATTTTATTTTAACGCAATTTAAACGAACGCAAACGTTTTAAAAAGGTTAAAACGTAATAATATATATTTTTATTCGTGTGGTTTTTTTTCTTATTTAAAGATTAGACGTATTTTAAATTTTCTTTATATTTTTTATGCAACAATTCTTATTTTTTCTGCTACTTTTGCAAGCATTACTTTAGGGTTATTGGTGACTTATGGCCCGGATGACGAACGACTCAGCTGCTGATTTCAAAGACAATCTTTATGATATGAGAAGCATATTGTGCAAACAGAGGTACGGTCTAAATATTTGTCATATCAATGCGTAAAGTTTGAATAACAAAATAGATAAATTTCGTTTTCTTTTCTCTGGTGTTGATATTGTTTGTGTTTCTGAGCTCTGTGTTTCGTTTCTGTAACTTTCGCATCGAGAAACTTTTCACATGAAACGAGAAAATTAAAACAAAAACGATGTAAATTGAAACCAAAATTCCTCTCCCACTTCAAAGTGTTTCTGTAATTTTTATTTGTGAGAACTAACTGTCATTTAAGTCTTTTGACCAAAAATATTGGAAATATCTGAGTAAAACAGTTTCTGTAATTTTATTTTGTGAAAAGTTTCTCGAACGAGCTGTGAAAACAACTCGCATCTTAAAATTGCGCGAGAATTTTAAATTTATATTAAAAATGTTTGAAAGTTAAAATAAAAAACGTTTTAAAATAATTTAATTTGAGTTTGTAATTGGAATTATACAATTCTATTTATTTTTTTAACACATTTCTTATTAAAAAATTTCTAAACTAACAAATTTTATAAAACGAATTTTAAAATAGAGATGGGATTCTACCCAGTATTTACCCATATATCGAGTGAAGTATTTACCCATATATCGGATAAATACCAGGTAAATACCGGTAAATTTATTTTTTGGGAATTTATTTAGGTATTTATAACAAGAATCTGAAATGCAGCAACTTGCAACTTCTCTTTGGCAATCAGCTAAAACATCATTTCAATACATTTGGGTGCTTGTTTTCTTGCTGCCAATAGTCTAGGGCACTACTTAACCCCATCCGATTGCGATGCAGCTTATTTATGATACGGGTACCAATTTTAATATAAATCTAATGGTGAATCCAGCAAACTATAAAGCTAGAGATGATTTGTGGAGTAGAAATTTTGAGCAGTATAGCGGATCGTGAACTGACTGCTCCATGCACTTCAGCAGCCACTGAACGCTCATTCAGCACTCAAAGTTTTATCAACTCAAAAAACTAAACAATTTAATTGCACATAATGCGGTAAAAGTATGTTTTATACCACATAATTCGAATCTCTGCAATAAACACATACGGCAAAAGGAAACTTCCTAAGAAAATTTACCAGCTGAGTAAGAAATCGTCAATACTGCTAATTCATTTGAAGAAGCACCTTCCAACTCCCCTGGTACCCCTCATTCTACACTTTAATCTTCTTTTAATTATTTTTTATGTAAAACTGACAATGACAGTGATAGTGATTTCAATTTAATGTAATATAATATTGTAAAAACAAATAAGTCTATCTATCATAATCATTATCTTAAGTTGTTATATTACCTCTGTTCCATAAAATTTATTCTAAAATACACAAAATTTTGCTGCACAATGTGTTTATTCACTAATTCCCATTTTTATCCAATTTACACATTTTTCCAGGTATTTACCAATTGGGTATTTACCCTTTTCCCATCTCTAATTCCGAATTCATGATAAAAATTATTTGTAAGTCTTTTTTAACTTCAAATTTAAAACCTTACAAATAATTGTATTATTTATGTTATGTAAATGCTTGCATTTACTACGCATTTGTAATTTATTGCCATTTCCAAAGTTGACGTTAATTTTTACAACTAAAATTTTTCATTTTGACAGCTTTTTATTGGAATATTCCAACAAAAACATAAAAGTCGTTACCTCTTTTCACACTGAGTTACAGAAACACTTTTTACTCACAAATCGAGAAACGATTGAAACTTTTGTTTCATAGTTTGCGATGGGAAAACTTGTCACAAATAAATACAGGAACGAGGCACTGGTTTGATTCTATTGTTTTTAGCTCGCTTTTTAATTTGGGAAACTTTTCTTTTTTGGGCATGTAGACAGTGTTATGATTCGGAATAAGATGAACAAATAGAGTATATTTTTGTTGAGGTTTCTTCTGGTCATAAAAAGGGTTTAATTATTTGCGTGTACAGGCCTAATCGTTTAATGAAAAGTGATGCTGGCATAGCTAAATTTGGAAATTTAACACTGGGTGATATGAGGATACTTAGGGAATACCACTTGGCGAGTGATGTAGGTTATTGGTATGTTTCTAGTAAATGCTTGTATACCCACTCATTATACTAATACCAGGGATATTCTGATAGACATTATCTTCGTGAGCGAAAGGGAAAAAGTTGTAATATATGACCAGCTTACGGCCTCTTGCTTTTCCCAATATCAATTGATTTTCAACGTCATACTTGCCAGGATATTGTTCAGTTTTACGATCTTAGGAACTTAAACTCTATACGAGGAATTGATTGGAATTCGATTTACTTTATGACTAACGTTGAGGAACAATTGAGTTTATTTGAGAATAACATGAACAAAATTTTTGATATTTGTGTACCTATTAAGGCTATTTCAATTGGCATGAAAACGAAGCCTTGCTTTGATAATGACATAAAACGTGCGACTTACGGTTCAAACGTTGAAAACGTTTTAGGACTGAGGAAAATTGTGAGTAGGAAGATCAGGAGTGCAAAATCGGTATAATATTCTTCTGTCTTTGCATCTGCTATAGGCTCTGGGACAGCCTGGAAAACCATACGTAGTATTGGCATTAATAGGGGCAATGCTATGCGGACTAATGTAATTGACATTGAAGTGCCCAATCAGAAATTTGTATCCTCGCCTAATTTACCAGTAGATCAAAACTTCTGCCTGAAGCGGTCATACTCTTGCCGATTAGATTCGTTTAATTTTGAATGCGTGAATAAACGTAATGTTTTCCTTAGAAGCATGGCTATTAGACCTATTGCTGCTGGTATTGACAGAATACAGCCTAAATTTATAAATATATTGTTACCTTTTACATACTACCATACGTTACCTCTATATTCAATACGATAATAACTAATTAATAAAAGATGGAAACATGAGAAAATAATTGATATTCCAAAAGCCAATGGTGATTATCAGCCAGTTGCAATACTGTCATATTTATCGAAAGTACCCGTATTTGTATAATTAATTCACCAGCAGATTCTTAAATTTGTAAACGATAATATATTATTATATTACCGAAAGACAATCTAGCTTTTACCCTAAACACATCTGTACAGCCACCCTGTTAGAAGTGTCAGAGGATATTCGAAGACCCATTGATAAAGCGGATATTGTATATTTGGTCTTACTTGATCGTTCTAAAGCGTTCGATATGGTTCAAGACATGGAGACATTCAACTTTTCCCAAACATCGATATGTCTTCTATCACCATACTCGTCTGACCGCCATCAATCAATTTATAATAGGATTCAATTTCCGCGGTCTTTACATGTCTCTAGATGAGTGCCTCAGGGCTCTTTTCTCTGTCCACTTCCTTTCACAATCTATATTAATGATTTAATTAGACCTTTGTCGTTTAGAAGTGTACATTTATACGCTGATACGCTGGCGAATGTGTGTCTAACTTAATGAGGATCTTGAACGGGTCTTTGTATCAATCCCACTAAGTCTAAAGGTAAATTTTCTACACAGCCTTTGAATAGTCAACTAACTGAAATTGTTAGAATGTCCAAGAATCTTGGGATTACTTTTAATGACAATCTGACATGGAAAGATTATGTAAATTATGCCTCTGGTAGAACTTTTTCTATATTAAGAAATTTGTGAAGGATACAATATTTCACTCCACTAAGGGTGCACATACTAATCGCTAACACTTATTTAGTTCCTGTATTGTTACAACATATCTTTGTGAAGTGTTTGTTTCGTGTGACTGTGCTAGACTACGGAGAGAGATAAAATGATCTTTTTCAGTTTAGATATCGATTTCTAATATACAAATTGCAATTCTCCATTTATTCTATACGTCTTTGGAATTAATTACCCACCGGTGCAAATTTATAAGTAATGCTTTGCCATTTAAAAGGGCTCTATTTAATTACTATTCCTAAATATGGGGTCCGCCAAATATTTTTTTTTTTTTTTAAATGCTATAAAAAAAAACTACTGAATATTCACTCAAATTTGTTTTTTTATTTGAAAGTAAAATTTCCTTCCGGTCCTGTCGAAACCAAATGTTGCTAATATCCTCCTCTTCAATTTTTGTGAACAAGAATTCAATCAACATGGCCCGATAACGATCGCCATTCACTGTTACGGCCACTCCTTGCTCATTTTCGAAGAAAAATGGCCCAATTATGCCTCTGGACCAAAATCCGCACCAAACAGCGACTCGTCTTGGGTGTATCGGCTTTTCAATGTATGCGTGCGGGTTTTCTGTGCCCCAAATGCGACAACTTTGCTTGTTTACATACCCGCCAAGATCAAAACATTACCATGATTTTCAAAGTAATGTCGCAACATTTCCCAGCGTTGTTCAAGCGTATACGCAACCATATTCGTTCAGCGGAAGGATAAAACTAATTATCTGTCAAATCAGACATGAGGTAAGTGCTACCATTCACGAAATAAGCACTAGTTGAAAAAAACGTTAGATGGCGAACCCTTTATTATTTATATACTTTTAGTATTGTTGCTGTTCAACTTATGTTTTGAAAATTTTATTTATACTTATTTATTATACATTGTAATTTTCAACATGTGTTTTACACTTTTAAGCTATATACTTAAATTATTTTGATAAACTCTGTTTTATGATTAAAATGAAAATTTAATGATATATCTGATTTTGTACTATAACCATAAGATCAGCGTTGCGTTTTTGATTCTTCTTCGATGTGCAGATTTGTAATTTTTTTCTATTTTGGCTACTTTCTTCTTCAAAGTCATAATAAATTAATTTTAATGTTAAATGGTTGAAGTATTAATTTTTTTCTTTTAAGATTAGAAAATAACATAAATAGATTTATAACAAAATGGTAGAACTTCTAAATATAAAATGTCGAAATTCACCCGATTAGAAGCACATACTAAAATAAACCTTAATTCTTTGCTATTTTGAAATTTTCTATGAGTGTACCATAATTTTTCGACTAAATTATAAAAATTAAATTTTTTTAGAATCTAAATTTTTACGGCTATACCTACTTTAAGCAAAACTCACTAAGTGTCAAACGAACTTTATCTTAAAATTCCTATTTCAAGACAATTTTAAATAAACGAATTTTAAAGTTGGTTCGAATCTATTTTGAGGCTTTTTTAAGAACATAATTGTAAAAATGAACATAAAATCTAAAGTTTAACCAAATTTTTAAAATGTAGGACACGCTTTTTTGATAAAATAATTGGTCAGAACGATTAAAAGTGTAATATTATCTTTTTAACAGGATTCTACTGCCAAAAATTCAAAGCATCATATTACGAAAGCGTAAAAAATTAAGAAGGAGAAAGAGGCCGTTTCTCCACACCCCACAAAGAATTGTCAATAATACAGTATTTGTATTCGTAGTTTCAGGATGATGCTGGAGACTTTCAAGGCCTTGCGACCCATGGAAAGCATTGTTTGTTCAAAACTTGCTCTCGCTTTCCCGTACACTGTGAGATAGATGGTTATGAGACTGCGGATATGCTGCCTAAAAAGGTTCCATGACACCATATTTCTGCCTCATTCTCGTCTACCGCTCTTCGCGAGGTTCCACCCATGGTTACGGAACGCTCTAGTTTTAACTACGAGGATGCTCGTTTGGCTGAGCTCAACGATTTTTTTTGGGCATTTTAATTGGAAACTTTGTTTCCTTGACTCAAACTTCCGTCGATGCCATGGCAGAAATGGTAGTGAATTTATAAAGGCTAGGGATGGATATTTTCATCCCATCCAAAAAGCATTCGATTAAACCTAGAAACAAATCTTGGTTTAATCTGACGTGTAAATTGGCAGTCAGATCCAGAGAGGAAGCGAAGAGAGAGGATCGCAAACAGACGAGATCTTCATGTGCCGCAGTACATAGACGCGAAAATGCTTTATACGAGCAGCGCCTTCGTGCTAAAGTTCTTACTTTTCTGAGGGGAAGTAAAAACTTTTGGTCATTTGTTAAAAGGCTGAGGAACAACGCTAGTTCGGTTCCTGCTCTTATAAAGAATGACCACATTCACGAACCCGGTTGAAAAGGCAAATGTTTGCAAGTAATTCTCACTTGCCGGAGAGCGTTCAACCACTGCCCGAACTTAAAAGCGTATCAGTAAGTATGCCTAGTATATTCTTTCGAGCTCGTGCTGTAAAAAGGGTACTTGCAAATCTCAACGTTAACAAGTCTTCTGGGCCGGATGGCATATCAGCACTGGTCCTGAAGCAGTGCTCTTCGACGCTTGCGCGTCTATTAGCTCACCTTTTCGGTGCGTCATATCGCGCCGGTATTTTTCCATCTTGCCAATCCCCAAAAAGGGTGAGGCTAGTAACCCTGAGAACTACCGTCCAATAGCAGTTTGTTCCGCACTCTCCAAGGTTATGGAGAGTATGATTAATCACCACCTTGTGGGATATCTGGAGTCCAACGATTTACTTAGCGATCGTCAGTACGGTTTCCGAAAGGGCCGTTCTACTGGTGACCTGCTGGCGTTGCTCTCGGAGAAGTGGAACAAGTCCATTCATGGTTTTGGCGAGAGTAAGGTTGTGGCTCTGAATATCTCAAAGGCGTTTGATAGAGTTTGGCACCAGGCTCTCATTTCGATTTGCTTTTGGTGTCGGTTGTCACTTCTATCGATTTATATCGAGCTTTCTCAGGGATCGCTCTATAAGAGTGGTTATAGATGGGGCCTCATCCGACGAGTTCAGGGTAAACTCAGGGGTACCGCAAGGCTCTGTTCTTTCTCCTACTCTTTTTCTAATATTTCTTAACGACTTTCTTCTTCTCACTTCTAATCCTATCTACTCTTTTGCGGATGACAGCAACATTTGTCACTCATATTCTTTTGATCGTAGACTGAGCCTTTTGGAGGTTGGGGTAAGAAGGATGAATATGAACGTCACACTCACAAGTGACCTGGTGAAGGTCTCCGAGTGGGGTCGTGCGAACAGGGTCGATTTTAATGCACGTAAGACTCAATGTTGTTTTTTAACACATAGGCGTGGTGGTGTGCTGTCATCTGTGTCAATGGGTAATGTGGATATTGAGGAATCAGATGCTCTTGATGTTCTGGGCACGAGAATTCACTGTGACGTTCGTTGGAATGATCACATATTTCAAGTGTCGAAAAAAGCATTCAAGTGCCTTGGTTTTTTGAGACAGTGCAAGAAATACTTCACCCCATCTGATCTCCTTAATATTTACAAGACCTATATCCGTCCCAAAATGGAATACAACTCTCATGTACGGGCCGGTGCTTCCAAGTCTATTTTGGAGCGTACAGGAGAGGGCGAAGATGCTCATCAATGGCGGTAGGGTAGCCAACTCTATCGATTCATTGGAGCACCGTCGCAATGTGGCGTGTGTTTCATTGTTCTATCGGTACTATAACGGAATGTGTTCTAATGAAATTAAGGAATCAATTCCTAAAAATCATATATTTTTACGTAGTACTCGTATTTCTCGTAGAGCGCACCCCTTTTTAGTTGATTGTCCAGTAAATCGCACAACGCATTTTAGGGAGAATTCGTTCTTTGGTCGCACTGTTTGGTTGTGGAATAATCTTCCAGCGAAAGTATTTCCTGCCACTTACGACATGAGTAAATTTAAATCTAACGTCCATAAACACTACTCCCTCTGTCCTCCTTCCAATAACCTATTATCCTAGTACCAGCACAATGCACTGCATGAGTAGGGACCATCCCCTGGGTGCTAGTCTTATATGAAAAAAATATATTGGCCCGGAACATTAACATGCAGAACCACTTACTACCATCCTCAATGCAATCAAGGATTGGGTAATAGCCAGATGCTTTGAAATCTGGAATGCTCAAAGGGGACTTCGCCACTCTATGTCAGCGATCAGTTCGCAATTTGAGCGCCGTTCTGAGGTTCTTAAGTGTGACAGACTTGCCTAAGTATGGCTAAGAGCATATCTGAAGTGGACTAAGAGCAAATCTGAAGAAGATGGTGGACACAGATGAGGATGTTTATGAACAGTGCTCACTGGTATCACAGATAGCATAACACACGTTGTGTAAATCAGAGAATGACAATAAGTACTCACAAACATATAAGTACTTATCTATATTTTTGGGTGTTGTGTATATCAATACATTAACAACATACAGATCTAATTCTACTTCATATTTCTAGCAAACATGTCTGTACACAACCATATTAAACAACTTAAACAGCATGTCTGTATGCATATTATGAGCTATAGCTATAAAAATATTTGTGTGCGCGCTAAACATATGCATTCGAAGTATGTGTATCAAAGGGAATGGAAAAATATTGAGAGTACATGAAGTACTCGTATGACATGAGTGTATGGATGAATAAAAGAAATGGTATGCTTTTTCAACAATGTTTAAGTTTCTTCTATGCTTTTTTTGTGAAAGGCCCAAGAAACAATCCAAGACAGAAAAAATTGTATTTTAAACATTAAAAAATTCCTAGAATTTTTTATACTACATATATACCAATTGAAAACCCATTTATAAAAAAATACCTGGAAGTTCAGCATAGAAAAATCAAAGGGTTATTGCGTTTGTTATTGTATTTTTTAATTCCCATCGCAGTGTTTTTTTTCTTTTTTTTTTGGAAAACCCATTGAAGAACACTACCTGCTATAAAAGTTATTAAAAAACTTGAGTGAAATATTTAAAAAATAATTTTTTCCTATTTCAAGGAAAAACATTGTCGTACATAAAATATATGTTCAAAGGCACATATACAAACACCTAATAAGAATAATTACGATCTTTCACTTATGACAAATTTAAAAAAATGTATGAATTTTTAATGATGTTAATTTTATCAAAACTTTCTTATCAGTTTTTATTTTTAATTTTTTAACTAAATCCTGTTGAAAATGGTTTGAAAATAGCCCACATATGTATTTAATCATAAGAGCTTCACTAAACTGTCTATATAAAATGCTTTTATTAACTGTCTCACAGCAATTTCGAAAGGTTTTATTTTGTAGAAATATACTCTAAGTATACTCTGTGTATACTCGAGTAGAAATATACACATACACAATTATAAATATACCCATGCTCATACACACTTTAAACATATAAGTGTGGGTATGACAAGCACTTTACACAACTCCTACTTGTATTTATTTAAGTTACGCTGGCTTTGAATATGTTGTGGATGTGTATCGTTTTATTTTTAGCTTTACACGCTTATACATGTTTGGTCAGCAATACTTTAAAAGTACACAAAACTATTCAGTTGACATAATCGTCGCACACGACATTGTCGTCCAGGATGTCTTAAGGACATTATTGAATATGTCATCAACAGTTGTCGACAACATAGCGGAAATATGCGTGCACGATATTTTGTAGTCAATTTCCCCGAAGTTATCGATAAAAAACTGAATATTGACAACATTTTTGTCGACAGATCTTTATCTTTATTCATCCAAATATTTCGTCCTTCACATAGTTTATCTTAAACTAATTAATCATGTATATACTTATTCTATGCGTAAATGATACTTATCATAGACTTATCAACTAAAACTTAAAATAATGCAGAATAGCCGCAATCCATCACCAAAACAAATCAACTCTTATACTATATTCCGCAAAAAATGGAAAAACGGAAACACTCATATGCTTAAAACTAACTTAAAATACTACTTACAACTAATTAACGACAACAGGGCACAGACATCCACCTCACTGTGCCGTGTTATACACCAGGTTGTCCAAATCCAGCGTATTAACCCTCCTGTGATAAAATAGCAGGCCCTCGTCGCCATAGAGCAGCCCCTCGTCCTTCAACGTTAGGAGATCCACAGGCAACAGATATCTGTGCACCCTTAGGGTCTCCATATCACTCCTCCCCTCGAAGCAGCCAGTCACCATCCCATTCTCCAGGACGGACGATCGTTCCAAAAATTTCAGCGCAGTCCTCATAAGAAAAACGTCGATCCTCTCGAAACCCGCATGGTCATAAATGACCCGACAAGACGGTCTCCGGAACGAACCATCGGGGAACTGGCGAGCCCTTAATCCAAGGCAAGCCGACAAAATACGTCTCTCCCAGATCCTAAGCCTCTCCATCTGATGGGACGAAATCCCAAACCAGACAGGGAAGGCATAAGACATCAGAGGTCTGATGATCTGCCTGTATATAAGCAGCTTTACCTCCCTACGCAAACCTTCCCTTCGGCGCAGTAACCTACAGTAGGAGTGGTATATCCCCTTCATCCTATCCAGAACGAAATCCACATGTCGATAAAACTCAAAGCTCTCGTGGAAAATCACCCCGAGATACTTAATCCTATCGGAGACTCTTACAATTTCACCGCCTACCCTCAGCACCGGTACGAACTTCCTTGCGTTGGGATACAGCCGTCCACGCCGTCCCTTAAATATTACGCAATCCGTCTTTTCCATATTCAGGCAGAGACCCCATTTGCAGAAGTATCCGTGCAGTCTGCCCAGGTATCCGCTGAGTCTCTCATTCACCCTTGCCGCTCTGGGTCCAGATGCCGCAACCAGCACATCGTCTGCATACAGAAGGAGTAAATCTCCGTCAGGTGGCCGAGGTATATCCGACATGAATATGTTGAACAATACAGGTCCCAGTAGTGACCCCTGCGGCACTGCAGCAACAATATTTCCTTCATCAGAGAGTGTATCGCCCACTCTCACTCTGAGGGAGCGATCCCTCAGGAATTCCGCAACAATTCCGCAGAGATGCCTGTCGAAACCAAGCGACATCATCTTATGAACTATACCCTCTTGCCAAACATTGTCAAAAGCCTTTGCGAAGTCCAGGCTCACAGCAATCGTCGGATATCTCCTATTCAGTCCCCTTGCTACATAGTCCGCAAGTGCCATCAGTGCATGGGACGTAGAGTGGCCCCTCTTAAATCCAAATTGGCAATCCAGCAATATCTCGTTATCGTCCATGAATCTTCTCATACGCTCCAAAATAAACCACTCCATAAGTTTACCCAGGCTAGAGAGCAGAGATATGGGTCTGTAGCTACCAGCACCCCCAGGGTCAGACCCCGGCTTGGGTATAGGCACAATGATCGCATCCTTCCATGCTTTCGGGAAGTAACCAATGTTGAAACAGTGGTTAAGCACCAACGCCAAGAACCTCCATGTGGTGGCGTCCGTCTTCCTCAGGATCAGGTCCGGTATGCCATCCGGCCCGCTGGATCTCTTGCTAGGTCTACTGGACAATGCCCTGCCAATATCAGAGGGAGTCAGCAAAGAAAAACCTCCTCCAGCGAAATCCCCACCTCGAACACCATCCGCCGTAATATCCGGGCCAAATTCAATGACCGGGGCCTGATTCCTCATCCCCGATACCTCCTCCAAGACCATCCCCACAATAGTGGAGGACTGGAGATTCAAAGCAGCTCTCTGCACACCGCAGAAACGTTCAGCCAAAAGATTCGCCTTGCCACCGTCATCCGTGATGAGTACTCCATCATCCCTCATTATATCAGCAACCGCCAACCTTCGCCGCACACCGGCTGCACCCTTCACTTTCCGAAAAGTCCTGTTGTCCACCTTAATACTCCATAGATAATCCGTCCAATAATTCTGCTCAAACACAGCAATTGCCCCCTGGATTATCCTATCCAGGTTTCTTATCTCAGCCCTCAATATGGGAATTCTCGAGATATCTCCCGTCCTCCTCAGTATCCTCCGAAGCCTCCTCTTCTCCGATATGAAGCTGAGGATGTTGTCGGGGAGTCTTAGCACGCCGGCATGACGTACTGGTAGTCTTGGAACCGATTCCTCCATCGCAGTTCTAATGACGCCAGTCATAGACTCGATGCAGTCATCAATTTCGCGTGAGGTCACATTCCGATCCGACGGAAGCATAAGGTCAGGCAAATCACGAGATAGTACCGAGTTGAAAGCCCTCGTATTCATCCTATCAAAGTCAAAGAGATATCGCTGTTCTCTACCGCAAAGTCCATCCATCCGCAAGATCAACTCCACAGCCCTGTGGTCAGACTCGTAGTGCAGAGTCTTAAGCCCATCAGCACCTTCCGGCACCGGTACAATATCAGATGATGTCATGACCACGTCGATAAACGATGGGTTTCCCGCATGGAAACATGTCGGGCCCTCCGTGCGACGTATCTCCAGCTCAGGACACATCCTCAGGAATTCTCTGAGGCAGTCGCCACTGCGGTTGCAGACACTTCCACCCCAGTACTCGTGCTTCGCGTTTAGATCCCCTCCAACCAGGAGCGATCCCGCCGCTGACAATCCAACCAGGGGATCCAAATCCGCTGGGCAAAGAGTGTCCCTGGGTCGCAGATACATTGACACAATAGTCAATGCCATCCCACCAGAACGACGAATCCTCACCGCCGTGCACTCCACATTTCCCATATCCAGCGGAACCCTCTCAGCGTGC
Source organism: Wohlfahrtia magnifica (assembly GCA_023159175.1). Lineage (NCBI taxonomy): Eukaryota > Metazoa > Arthropoda > Insecta > Diptera > Sarcophagidae > Wohlfahrtia > Wohlfahrtia magnifica. The sequence continues at coordinate 82,540 of JAKWBJ010000349.1, read as the reverse complement.
AGACTCTCGCGAACAAGTACAGCAGTACCGCCACCCCGTCCATTGACACGATTCTGCCTAAAGGTCGTGTATCCTCTCATCTCAAAAATATGCCTCGAAGACAGTTTATGTTCAGCCACCATCAGAACATCCGGTCCATGTTCCTCCAGGAACAAGTTTAAATAGTGTCTCTTAAGCCTGGACACTATCGAGTTGACATTCACAAAGATACACTTAATTGTGCGAACCATTCTGAAGACTCAACAGCATTCCCAGGAGTGCCTGGGATTTATCCTCATCAGTCCTAAGTCTGCCGTATTCAAGAGCAAAACCTCCTATCTTGCTCAAGCACTGCAATAAACCACCTCCAAAAAACCTTCTGCAATCTCCATCGATGAGATTAAAATTTCCTCTCGCCGCTTCAAGTGTAAGGCCGCTAGACGGAGCCTGAAGGGGCCTCTGGGGTACTCCGACACCACCAGCCACAGCAGCGTACGATACACCCGTACGAGCAGAGTTTCCAGCAGCCGTAACGCTGCTGTTTTTGTCGACAGAGTCTTACATACTGTTTTATATGAACTCCGTTGACGACATTCTCGTCGACAGTTTTCTTAACGTTGTCTTAAATGTAGTCTGCGTTATCGATGGGTTCATCGACAGAGTCTTATATGTTGTCTTATATGCACTCCGATGTCGACATACTTGCCGACAGTGTCTTAAACGTTGTCTTAAATGTAAAGGGTCCGCCATTTAACGTTTTTTTTTCAACTTGTGCTTATTTCGTGAATGGAAGCACTTAGCTCATGCCTGATTTGACAGATAATTAGTTTTATCCTTTCGCTGAACGAATATGGTTGTGTATACGCTTGAACAACGCTGGGAAATATTGCGACATTACTTTGAAAATCACGGTAATGTTGCAGATGAAGCTCATTTTGATCTTGGCGGGTATGTAAACAAGCAAAATTGTCGCATTTGGGGCACAGACAACCCGCACGCATACATTGAAAAGCCGATACACCCAAGACGAGTCACTGTTTGGTGCGAATTTTGGTCCAGAGGCATATTTAGGCCATTTTTCTTCGAAAATGAGCAAGGAATAACCGTTACAGTCAATGGAGATCATTATCGGGCCATGTTGAACGAATTTTTGTTCACAAAAATTAAAGAGGAGGATATTAGCAACATTTGGTTACAACAGGACGGCGCTACGTGCCACACAGCCGAAGCTACACTCGCTGTTTTGCGCCCTGTTTTTGAAGATCGCATTATCAGCCGCAGAGCTGATGTCGTTTGGCCACCTCTGAGCTGCGATTTGACACCATTGAACTATTATTTGTGTGGTGCCGTCAAAGATAAGCGTTACGCCAACAAGCCAGAGACAATTGACGCTTTAAACGACAATATTCGTGAAGCCATTGGTGAACACACAATCGATAATGTGCTTAAAAATTGGACCGATCGTGTAAGCTACTGCATGGCCAGCCGAGGCAGCCATTTGAATGAAATTATTTTCCATTATTAACCGGAAGGATTGTACTTTCAAATAAAAAAAGAAATTTGAGAAAATATTCAGTATTTTTTTTTTTATAGTATTAAAAAAAAAAAAATTATTTGGCGGACTCCTTATTCTAAAACAAGAAGCGTTGGTTTTTGTTGTCAATTTTGTATTTACTGTTTTGTTTAGAGAATGATAGAATTCCAGTGTAATGGAAAAGTTATAAAACACAAGGGTAGAGAAGAACTTTGTTAAAAATTATATTAGTATTAATAAAGAAGAAGAAGTTTGGTAAAGAATATTAACATAAATATAGATATTTTATATAACATTTACGTATATATTTACAGTTTTTAGAGTCTTCCAAAAAGGATGGGTACACACATGAATATTTTACTTTGAACTCTGAACAACTATAAGAAGAACAAAAAGTTCTCCTAAATAAAGAAAAACAGAAAAGAAATTAAAGAAAATGAACTTTAAATTTTAAATACTAAATTGTTGTATGCATATATATTAATGTTAAGGAATTTTATTCGCACATTATTGATTTAATCTTAGTCTTAGTTTAATACTCAATAGTTTTATATACATATCTTAAAACATAACGAATTATGTAACTTTTTATTTGCATATTGCATTTTTTTTTAATAAATGCATACATACGTTTCATTTTATTAGAAGGAACATTGAACCTGAAAGACAATGCCATCTACGCTGTCGATAAAGACAACAATGCAGACATGGTCGACTACGATGTCGTTAACGGCAACATAATAGATAATATCTTCTATGAGTTCGTTAACGATTATATAAGGAAATATCCATACAAAGTATGTTCGCGACAAGCCCCATGACACTGCCCCTCAAATTGTCGTGCACGATTTTTGTGACATTTGTTTGAAAAAGTCGTAGACGATTTGTTCTGGCTGTCGTCTATGTTTCGTGCAGGATTTTCTATTGTCATGCATCCATCCTTGATGATGTCCTTAGGACGGGGCCAACTGGGCATTTTTTGTTATTCTCTGGTGTGAATATGTGATTCTTGATAGGCTTATATCTATATAGTTAGGTATACATAGGGTCTCTATGGGTGACATATCCACCATTATGGATCATTTCAGATCTTCTGGTGTTCATAGCAAAGACTATTTTAATATCTGTTGAAGTAGAAGTAAAAAAATCAAAACAAACAAGATGGAACCTACTTTAAAATTTAAAAAATGGAAGTGACCTAGGTATTTAAAAATAAAAAGGGAACTTATTCGCAAATTTAAATTTTATCTGAATAATTATGCTGTTTAGTTATGCAGTTGGCTAAAATTAGATACAATAGCAAGATAAAGGGCAGTACGCACTACAGTCGCATTTTAATTTAAAAGCATATAACGACCGATTGCTTGGTTACTTAGGCTAGACACCAACGCCGTGCTATTTTATCCATTAGAACAATAAGAAGAAGAAAAAGAAGTTAAATATAAGAAGGCTTATTTTGCAATACGAAACCCTAAAAGCAATACTTCGGAGTTTGGAGGCGATATTTGATAGATAATTTATATGTAATAAATCAGAACCAATAAAAAATCGGTTTAATATCTTTATTATTTTCAACAAAATTATACTTTATATTATATCCTTACCTCACATCGCACATTGGGATAGCTAATGCTAAAGGTGAAAATCAATTCGAGAAGCCTCTCTCGAGAACTAAATTCAATGGATTTCGATTTGTTTTAGTTAGTTTAGTTCTTCTCTTTTCTTATTTTTATTTTCTCAATACTTTTATTTTTCTCATAATAAAAATAATCATTGTATATGAAAAATACCTTATTCAGTATCATCGGAGTTATTTCTATCATTGCCGTCGTCGTCATCATCATCATTATCGTCGTCATCATCATCACTATATTGAAGATTTTCTGGATTTTGTTCAAATATTAACAAGCTCAGCTCTTCTTGTGGAAAATTATTACCTTTTTTCTTTTAATTTTATCATATTGGAATTAATAGGATCGCAAGTCACTAGAAGCCTTAAAAATATGTCCCCATTTGATTTTACTCTTGAACATTTTCGCGAAAAACTCTCTCTAAAATTTTTTAAGTCTCTATTTCGAGCTTCTTGGGCCTCTTCTGACAACTGCCCTATCAGTAATAAGACATGATTTATTATTTCTGGTCCATGAATTAAATGTTTGTGGACAGTTGGAGATATATCATACCAAGGATACGTTTTTACAAAATGTTTAGCAGTATCAAGTGTAAGCTCCCAAAAAATGAAACAGCGGGTTTTTATTGACCTAAAATAATGTTATAGTTATTTACAGAAGGCCCCAAATGCCTACGTGGTTCATAAAAATACTCTGTTATTATTTGCAGCAAGTAGTTTTAAGACATGTGTATTTCGTGTGTCTATAAACATAAATCAATTTATTTTTAAAAGGAGCAAATATAATAATATAATATGAGCAAGATTTTTTTTGTCACCAGTAGTTGCTGGAATGTTTGTATTTTTAGGAAAAAAAACTTCTCTTAACTTTGCTGAACTCACTACTTTAAGTTGACATATTTCCCCAAAATGGCTGATTTTAGCCTCTATTTCAAACAACATAAAATATGTATACATTGACTAAAGATAAAAATAAAAAACGCAAAAAAATCTCACTAGCCTGAAGTTAATGATTCCATCATTACTTTTTACTTTACCTTAAAAAAACTATATAAAATAAAATATAAATAAATATTTATAAATAAATATAAATATATATTTTATATTTAAATATAAATATTTATTTATATATATTTATTTATAAATATTTATATTTATTTATAAATAAATAATATAATTATTTATTATAAATAATTATTAACTTATAAATAAATAAATATTTACAAAGTAAAACGTATAAATATTTTTCCTTATTAAAATCTGCGGTATGCAAAACAAACATTGCAACACCTTTTTAGAAAGCATGTCTTATAAGTCATTTGTTTTTAATAAAATAATCAATTAAAATAATTTTTTTTACACGGTTTTAAATAAAGAAGTTTTTACCTCAAACAAACTTTCTCTATTTTTAACAATAAATGTTTAGAAATAATTAGTTATTCAGGTTGTATGAATTTCATATTGCAAGTGACAAATAAAATAACAGTATCGACTGATTCGAATATGAAAGAACCTTAAAGTGCATATACGGGCGAACTTTTTCTCCGTGTATGCGCAAATTTGTCTCCATAGGCCGGATGTTTTCGCCTTATGTGAGACCCAGGTTTCTGAAAATGCTGATTCACAGGATTTTCATATCCCTGGGTATCACCTTCTGTCCCTTTTTAATTTTCATAGGGGTCTTGCTGTGTACCTTCGCAATGAAGTTGTGTACCAATGCCAGCAACCTCTTGGCATGTATGATGCGGAATTTAACTGTCTATGGGTCAAATTCAGAATCAGGGCACATCTTTTGCACTTCGGGTTTTTGTATAGAAGCCCAAACGCGGGAAGAGAGGTTACCATATCTGGCTTCGACTCTCTTTCCGACTGGATATCGAGTATCCTTTCGAATTATCCGAATAGTGAAATTGTTGTTGCTGGTGATTTCAATGTTCATAATTCGTCTTGGTTACACCATTCAGGCCGTACAACTCCAGAAGGCCAATACGTTGAGCTATTTGCCGCGCACAATCACCCTGCGCAATTAGTGAACGAACATACACATATATCGTGTTTAGATGGGCACCAGAACAACACCCTCGACCTTTTCCTCACTACACACCCTGAAAAGTATGTAGTTGAGTTCTTGCACCTCTCGGAAATTCGGATCATTGCAAAGTTTCTGCCTCATTCTCGTCCATCGCTCTTCGCGAGGTTCCATCCATGGCTACGGAACGCTATATTTTTAACTACGAGGATGCTCGTTTGGCTGAGCTGAACGATTTTTTTGGGCATTTTAATTGGAAACTTTGTTTCCGTGACTCAAACGTCGATGCCATGGCAGAAATGGTGGTGAATATAATAAGGCTAGGGATGGATATTTTCATCCCATCCAAAAAGCTTTCGATTAAACCCAGAAACAAATCTTGGTTTAATCTGACGTGTAAATTGGCAGTCAGATCCAGAGAGGAAGCGAAGAGAGAGGATCGCAAACAGACGAGATCTTCATGTGCCGCAGTACATAGACGCGAAAATGCTTTATACGAGCAGCGCCTTCGTGCTAAAGTTCTTACCTTTCCGAGGGGAAGTAAAAACTTTTGGTCATTCGTTAAAAGGCTGAGGAACAACGCTAGTTCGGTTCCTGCTCTTATAAAGAATGACCACACATTCACGAACCCGGTTGAAAAGGCAAACATTTTGGCCGAAATGTTTGCAAGTAAGTCTCACTTGCCGGAGAGCATTCAACCACTGCCCGAACTTAAAACAGTATCAGTAACTATGCCTAGTATATTCTTTCGAGCTCGTGCTGTAAAAAGGGTCCTTTCAAATCTCAACGTTAACAAGTCTTCTGGGCCGGATGGCATACCAGCACTGGTCCTGAGGCAGTGCTCTTCGACGCTTGCGCGTCCATTAGCTCACCTTTTCAGTGCGTCATATCGCGCCGGTATTTTTCCATCTTGCTGGAAGGTTGCTAATGTAACGCCAATCCTCAAAAAGGGCGAGACTAGTAACCCTGAGAACTACCGTCCAATAGCAATTTGTTCTACACTCTCCAAGGTTATGGAGAGTATGATTAATCACCACCTTGTGGGATATCTGGAGTCCAACGATTTACTTAGCGATCGTCAGTACGGTTTCCGAAAGGGCCGTTCTACTGGTGACCTGCTGGCGTTGCTCTCGGAGAAGTGGAACAAGTCCATTCATGGTTTTGGCGAGAGTAAGGTTGTGGCTCTGAATATCTAAAAGGCGTTTGATAGAGTTTGGCACCAGGCTCTCATTTCGAAACTTAATGCTTTTGGTGTCGGTAGTCACTTCTATCGGTTTATATCGAGCTTTCTCAGGGATCGCTCTATAAGAGTGGTTATAGATGGGGTCTCATCCGACGAGTTCAGGGTAAACTCAGGGGTACCGCAAGGCTCTGTTCTTTCTTCTACTTTTTTTCTAATATTTCTTAACGACTTTCTTCTTCTTACTTCTAATCCTATCTACTCTTTTGCGGATGACAGCAACATTTGTCACTCATATTCTTTTGATCGTAGACTGAGCCTTTTGGAGGTTGGGGTAAGAAGGATGAATATGAACGTCACACTCACAAGTGACCTGGTGAAGGTCTCCGAGTGGGGTCGTGCGAACAGGGTCGATTTTAATGCACGTAAGACTCAATGTTGTTTTTTAACACATAGGCGTGGTGGTGTGCTGTCATCTGTGTCAATGGGTAATGTGGATATTGAGGAATCAGATGCTCTTGATGTTCTGGGCACGAGAATTCACTGTGACGTTCGTTGGAATGATCACATATTTCAAGTGTCGAAAAAAGCATTCAAGTGCCTTGGTTTTTTGAGACAGTGCAAGAAATACTTCACCCCATCTGATCTCCTTAATATTTACAAGACCTATATCCGTCCCAAAATGGAATACAACTCTCATGTATGGGCCGGTGCTTCAAAGTCTAGTTTGGAGCTTCTCGACCGCGTACAGGAGAGGGCGAAGATGCTCATCAATGGCGGTAGGGTAGCCAACTCTATCGATTCATTGGAGCACCGTCGCAATGTGGCGTGTGTTTCATTGTTCTATCGGTACTATAACGGAATGTGTTCTAAGGAAATTAAGGAATTAATTCCCAAAAATCATATATTTTTACGTAGTACTCGTATTTCTCGTAGAGCGCATCCCTTTGTAGTTGATTGTCCAGTATATCGCACAACGCATTATAGGGAGAATTCGTTCTTTGGTCGCACTGTTCGGTTGTGGAATAATCTTCCAGCGAAAATATTTCCTGCCACTTACGACATGAGTAAATTTAAATCTAACGTCCATAAACACTACTCCCTCTGTCCTCCTTCCAATAACCTATTTTCCTGGTACCAGCATAATGCACTGCATGAGTAGGGGCCATCCCCTGGGTGCTGGTCTTATATAAAAAAAATATGCTGATTCTGAAGAATAATAATTTTTAAAAAAGGTATCTTAACCTTAAAGTGTATTTTAACTAATTTGTACTTGAAACTTAAACGGCTTGCCTCAGAATAGAGGCAACAATATTTTTGAATTTTTGTTACTTGAATAAGACGCTTCTTCAGAGAGTTCTCCAATTCATGCTTTATCTAAGACCAAGCATAAAAAGTAAATTTAATTTTTATTCTGAATAGCAGGACACTATGACACTTAGGATCTGTTGTGCCCCTTCCAGTCTACACTTTGTTTAACAGATTTGTTGCCTTACTAATGAACACCAGCAGGTCTGAAACCCTAGTGGTGAATATGTCTCCTAATAAGACCCTATGTCTCCAATTCTCAATTTCCACTAGTTCTATCATTCTTCGGCTCTTTTTTCTGCCTAAACAGTTACTTGTTTAAGAAAGTCTTAGATCTTTATTTGAACCTATATTATTTTGAGGTTTGCATTTGTAAAAATACTTCAATCCAATTGAATTGCAATTTATATAATCATGTTAATAAGTTTTCTTTATTTTTTATCCAACTGGGTTACTTTTTTATTAAAATTTGGTTAGAAAAAATTAAAACCTTTGGCAACACTTCATAAGACCCTAAGTCTTGCTGTATAGAGCACCGAATGAATGAATAAATAAAAAAAAAAATAATTTTATAACAATATTTAATATATCAGACTCGCTAAATACGTATCTACACCATGCCACTTTCATCATTAGAGGAAACAATTATGTATTGCCATCATTTTCATAACCAGAAATATTCTCATTATGGCTAGAAGGAACTGTCAACGAGTTTTCAGGAGCTTAATCATTTTCTTCTCGTGGAAAATAATTTGTCATTAGAGGTTGAATTTTTCAGATGTCTAAATCAAGAAAATGGACCGTTAAGTCTATGTTAAAGGTTACTCGTTTCGTATCTGGATCCACATAGAAAATTTCGTTTTGTACAGTTTTAACTTAACAAGTTTTTTTAACTACTTCTTCACAATCACTTTCGCAATAAATGTCTTCGTCAATACTAATGCTACTTAAGCGCTACATTCAGTAATAAAAGAAGAACAATCGCGCCAAAGGATTTAAAGATATGTATAAGCTTTACACTTTGGTGAAAATCCACATTTGTACACTGATATCAGTGTTTCTGTTTTAAATTAAAATATACAATATATAACCTGAAAAAGACGAAAATTTAAAAACCGCATAAATTTAAATTCGCATAAAGCGAAGTTTGAGTGTATATGCAAAATTTATCAAAGTAGACCACCGCCCATATACATACATATATTTAAACAAAAAATCATGTTGTGCCGTAACCGCGAAAAAAGCTTAACCAACATAATTTTCGGTTTTCGTTTTTTTAAATAAATGAATTCATTGACAACATCTGCATCATCTCTTAAAATGCCCTTTTCATACAAAGTACCGTTACAAATTTGTAGCAATAACAATTTTAGCTTTAGTTCACACTGTTTGTTTACAGTTTTGAGGACAGCAGCTTGTTGATTAAGCTAAAATTCTCTTTAAAAATTTAGTGAACAGAGAAAATAAAATATTTTATAATAATTAAAATATCGGGCGATTTTTTTTTAGCAATTTTCTTTTTGGCAGCTCAGCTGTTTTCGTGTAAAATGTTATTGTCAAACATGTTCAGTTTGGTCTGCGGTTTTACCATGAATCGACTTACAAACGAACAACGCTTGTAGATTATTACATTTTATTATCCAAATTCATGTTCAAAATTCATGCTTTTTTTTATCGGAAAATTGTGTTCAGCGAAAAAGCTCATTTCTGGTTGAATGGATACGTGAACAAGCCAAATTGCCGTATTTGGTGTGAAGAGCATGCACTTCAAGAACTGCCAATGCATCCCGAAAAATTCACTTTTGGAGCCGGTCAATTGGCCGCATACGTCGTGCGATTTAACGCCTTTAGACTATTTTTTGTGGGGCTATGTTAAGGCCCATGTCTATAGGGACAAACCCGCAACGGTTGACGCACTGGAAGCCAATATTGAAGACTTTATTCGTGAGACACAGGCCGATATGTTGGAGGGAGTATGCCAAAATTGGACTCAGTGTATGAATCATTTGCGGCGTAGCCGCGGTCAATATTTACATTAAATCATCTTTAAACATTAAATTATATATAATTCTATCGACTCAAATACAGACATCATACATTTCTCTAAATTTTATTTTTAATTAAGTCCGGAAGCTCTTAAAATATCACCCGATACATATGTACATATTATAAGGTGTGTTTCAAAATGATAAGGTCACCTTAATATTTACTCAATTCATTCAAACTATAAAATGTTACGTATGGTCACCTTATTAAAAAAAATCTACGTTCAAATAAGTGAATAATAAGTCGGTTTTGCTTTTAGAGATGTACCATTATACTATGTTTAATTTATGTAAATAAGTGCAAAATTCAAGCGTCAAAATGATAAGGTCAGTGATTCATTTATCCAAACTTTTACTTAAACTAAGTATTAATCATTTATTTGTAATTTATGCAGTTCGCATTTCCTTCTATTCTCGTAAGAATACGGGATAGCATCGCACTTACTAAATTGTCCAGAACGTCCTCACAAATTTTCCATGGGGTTTAAATCGTGGAACGTGCTGGCCAATCAAGTACTTTAAATTTGAAAGTTTAGTCAGCATTTTGGGCCAAATAAGGCAACAAACGTTTGGACAAAATGCCCTGGTACTCTAAACTGTCCATTCAAGTGGAAGGAAAGTAGAGTTCCAGTGTACCATGTTAGCTAAAGCCAGCCCAAACCATCAAACTGCCACCGCCGAAATTCCATTTCGAAAAAAACAAGGGCTCCTTCCTTAAATCTTGCCAATAGCAATTGAAACCATCTGATCCATCCAGGCTAAATTTTTTCTCATCCGAAAAAATTACCTTCAAACCCAAAAATGTATGGAATATCATAACTTTTTTAAAAAAATGTTTACCTGATGCTGCTTAGTCATACACGGAACTTTTTTTAATTTTGCTCGAATAAGGTTTGGCTGGGCCTTGATAACTCTTAGAATTGTGCTTTTTGAAGCTTATAATTTCAATTCCTCTTTTATTGTTACCGCACTTTTCATGGAATTCGAGGCCTTTCGTGAAATTTGCCGAGTTTCATGGGCAGTCAGGACCTATGGACGACCCGTGCTTTTTAATTTTCCAAAATTTTCTCTGTTTTTGAGAAAATTTTGCATAACACTCAAAGATCGTCCTAGTTTTTTTGCCATTCCTCTCATACTCAATCCCTGCTCATGAAGAGCCACAATTTGTCCTTGTTCATAGGGTGACAAAGTTTTCCCGCGACCCATACCGCGCAGATATTACTTAAATTAAAAATTATTACAAAAAAAAAAATAAATAACAATTGCGATACCTTCTGATTAAATTAATTGCTTGTTAATCACTGACCTTAACATTTTGACGAATTGAATTTTGCACTTATTTACATAAATTTGAATAAATAATAATAAACATAATATAACGGTACATCTCTAAAAGAAAAACCGGCTTATTATTCACTTATTTGAACGTAGATTTTTTTTAATAAGGTGACCATACGTAACATTTTATAGTTTGAATGAATTGAGTAAATATTAAGGTGACCTTATCTTTTTGAAACACACCTTAGCACGACAAGACTAAAATAATATATATAATATATATATATATATATATATATATATATATATATATATATATATAAAATAAAATAATATATATATAATATATATAAAATAAAATAATATATATATATATATAATATATATAAAATAAAATAATATATATAAAATAATATATATATATATATATATATATATATATATATATATATATATATATATATAAAATAAAATAATATATATATATATATATATATATATATATATATATATATATATATATATATATATAATATAATAATTTAAAGTGCTAGTGAGATTACAAATTTAAAATGATAAAGTTTAAAATGTTATTAATACAGTTCAAGAGAGAGCAAAAAAGTAAATTACGGAGAATTATCAAATAAAATTACAATATAGATCGAAGAAGATTAGAGAAAAACAATATAAATAGATACGAATTATATAATTACGAAGTGAAGGAAAAAAGAAAAAGAGGAAATTTAGATATATAAAACAATTTTAAAAATATGTGCTTATTTACATTATCAAGATAAATATTCACGAAGATTAAGCTTAGACCGCCTTGCGATGTTAATATTCTGAATCCGATTCGGTAATTCGTTCCAAAGACTAGTGCAATAAATGAAAAATTACCGCTGTGAAAAAGTGCTCTTATATCTTTGCTGTATTAGTTTTCTACATCGTGCTGATCTACTAAATCTCAACACTACAAAGAGATAATTCGGTTGCTGGGTTGTTATAATCTTATGTAATAAAATTAGGCTACGAAACTTTAACAGATTCTCAAAAGTCACATGATATATCCTATACGAAAAGCAAGAAATTGAGTTGCGCCGACCTCTGTCATAAATATATCTCGCGATACTATTATATGCAACCCTTTGCTCATTAAAGTCGGATCTTGTACAAAATGCAAAAATCTCACAACCGTATAATAGGACTGGTATTAGTTATGTTTTGTCAAGCAAAGTACGAATTTCCAGTGAAGTTGAATCTTTAACCACCCAAAGATTCCTAAGCATTCCGTAAACACGACCAACAACGGCCGCTATATGGCTAGACCAGGACAGTTTATCATCAAATATGACGCCAAAATTTTTGCATTAGTTAAAAAATTGAATAATATTATCATCTATTTTTACCACAACGTCATTATTAAGAATCCTATTGTTTCTATTGAGAAAAATGCACTTCGATTTAGTAGGATTGATGCACAGCCCGTTGTTCGTTGCCCATTCGTTAATCCTAGCTAAGTCAGAGTTGATGTTGTCAACACACTGAGAAACCATATTAAATTCACAACTACTATATACAGATTACATCATCAGCATACATTTGAACTCCACAATGCTCAATTACATTAGATACAAAAGAGAAAAGATCCAAGAATTGATGCCTGCGGAACACCACGTCCCTGAATATTTGCCATTGTATAAAACTGTGAGATCGTCCTGTAAGATATGTGCGAATGAGATTACAGGCTGCTGGGGAAAAGTAAAATAATTTCTCTAGTTTTTTCGCCAATATTAGGTAGTCTAACGTATCGAATGCCTTGCTGTGATCAAGTAGTATTAAAAACGACACCTTTCCCTTGTCAAGATTACACTTCAGATTCTCGACTACATCTGTAAGAGTCGTAATGCAAGATCTCCTTTTCACAAATCCTGATTATACCACAGATAATAAATACCGTTGCCTAAGATATTCATTATGTTTACTCATTTTATTCTCCATTATCTCAGACAAAAACGGAAGAATCGCAATGGGCCTAAATTCGTTGTTCCCCTTCGGAATAGGACTAATTTTCGACAGTTTCAATCCATCTGGAAAAGAGTCATTAATATCCATGCGAAACCAAGTTTAGGCAAAAGGGATAAGGCAAACAGATATTTAAATTCGTCAATCTTGCAATGCAAACACTGTGCATTCAAATGCACAATATTCAACTTTTCTCTCTGCCTAGCTAAGATTCGAAGCAAATTAAACGCACTGTCATTGGAGCCAATACTATCACCCAAAAATATCAATAATAGATTTAGCAACGCAAAGGAGTTTTTCGCTATCAATATTATAACAAAAAATTACTGTCTGAATAATGTAAATGTGTAAATTTATGTTGCAAGTAATAGAATTAAAAAGAAAGAAATTACAGAAAAATTTAGTGAAAGTTTAAAAGATAAGTTAAGATAAGTATAATGGGACGAATTACGAAGTGCAGCCGTTGGTATATGATTCTGCACGGAAACAGGTAGGTCATTATGGCCAGGAAATAACCGCATAAATTGACTCATTTCATCTACCTGTATAAGATAATCACTTAAAGATGTTTTGATGAATACAAATCCCCCCTTGGTGAAAGCATTGTATATGATCTTCCTCTTGTTCAGTCGAGTAGCAGTTCGTAAAATTCTAAATTTATGCAGGGTTAGATTTTCATTCACATAAAAGTAATTGTCAGAGCTGATGCCGACATCCCTCAGGCGGAAAGTGAAATTCCGGTTAAGTTTCCTGTAATCTGATCAGGATTTAAGAAATAGGCTTCTGTCGAGTGCAGACTGCAACTACGCAATAATAGCGCCATCAACAGAGTTTACCCCGTGCTTGTTATTCAGATTTTTTAAACGATGGACCGACCTTATTTTTGGGAAGGAGGTACCGATGATATTACAGATACTTTGGAAAATATCTGTAAGATCCTGATTTCCATTATATGGAATTTCATTAATCCGAAGTTCCGATGAAACTGAGGAGGTTTCGTGATGTTTAATCCTTGTCCTTAATGTTTGTATTTCCTCCCGCATATTTTGTATTTCATAAGACTTATTCTCCAGGACAGTAACTCGTTTGTTGATAGCGATCAGTTCGACTTCCAAAACTTTATATTTTTTAAGCATATCGTGAAAAAGTACTTCGTGAACTCTCTAAGCTTTACGTCAATCCTATGCATAATTTGTTCCATAAATTTATCCAGTAGCTTATCCATGCAGCTTAGTAATTTAAATGTGGAATCTCCGACAGAGCTCTGAAGAACATCCCCTAAACGTCTATTCGTATGTGTATTCGAAAATGCACAGGTGTTATCGGAACACTTCATGGTATCATTACCACGTCCCTTTATTATATTGTTATTAGTATTGTTACGTTTTTACCTTTTTAAAAACGTGTATTTATGAGTTCATAGATTGTAGTTAAAATAAAATAAATTTTGTGTTTGGTTTCAATCAAAAATCCTTTATTCAACACAGTTATTTGCACCACTGCTTATAATCTTTTTACAGGCAATAACAATTTTTATTCTTAATTACTCTGTTTGTTTACAACTTCGTAATCAACAACAATTACTCGACAGATCTTTCTTCCTAAAGATCTTCCAACCCAATCGTAGTTATAACTTAGATTCGATCAAAACCTTTTCAACCAGAGGTTATCCACACCTTACTCTCTTTACTGAGTTAGCTCCAATTAAACTGGTTTTTACTTTACTACTAGCTTCACGAGTTTACTTATTATAAACTCTCTTCACACCAATAAAACATTCGCCGAGTTAACTTTGTTTAAACTGATCGTTGTTCGCATCAATGTGTTTTTTATATGGCTGAGTAAACAATACATCGAAAGCTCTCGAACCTCTCGATATTTCAGGTAAATTCCATTTCTTTCTTTTCATTTCTTTTCAGTTCTTTTGTAGCCATGCGTATATAAACATCTACCTCTTTGTTTGTTTGTTGTTGCCGTGTTATTTTAATTTACTTTGCCTCTGCTAATGTTTGTTGTTGTAGATTTGGTTATTTGTAAACAGCACGTACAGTTGTTCTTGCAGCTTTTGTTTATTTATTTTAGCGGAGTAATAAGCGCAGAGATTCACAATCTTATTTTCGTAACAGTATTTTGTTTACCCGTCTTACGTTTTCTCAAATTGTACATTAAACGATATTTGTCTCTTATTTTAAATTGAATTTTAAAAATTGCAGCAAAAAGAGATTTTTTACTTTATAGTGAAGTGTTTTTATTGTTTTTTCAGTAATAATTTGATAAATAGTTATTATATTATTAAATAAAATTATTTTGCTCAGTGTATGTAAAAAATTTAAATTAAGCCACCCTGTGCAAAGCACATCTATTTGTTATAAAAATGAACAACTTGATGGAAACAGCTGTTTTATGTTTATGTTACAAAGTCGTTGTAAATGTAAGGTGTGGTTCTTATTTTTTGTCTGTATATAATTTCTCTTTTTACTTTTTTTGTTTACTTGTTGATTTGGTTGTTGTGTATATTGCAATATTGGACTACTTTATTGTCAATGTTTTCATTCTTATATTTATATTTTAGTGATTGTTGTTAATATTTATGCTTTTTATTATTTTTATGTGTGTGTATATATGTATGTACTTTTATTCCCAGTAAAAAAAAAAGTTTATGCTCTTATATTTATTAAAAAGAAAAAAAAAAATAATATAAAAAAGTTTGCTTCAGTTATTCAAAAACTTATAAAGATAAGTTGGATGTAGTCATACCATGAGTCTTATGGACTGAAGAATTCAAAGTTTTTAACTTTTTTTACGTTTTTTTACTTACTCTATATTTTATTTTGAAAGAATTGTTATTTAAGTTTTTTATTGAATACTACAATAATAAAATAAAAACATGAAGTGCTTTGGTTATACATAATGTTACTAGTAGTGCCTTCCTCCAAAATGAAAGAAGTTTAAATGAGTTCCATAATGGAGCCAGCGGAGAACATCTTGGGGTGACAAAGACTCTGGAAAGAATAAAGCAACGCTTTTACTGAGTTGGATGTCAACAAGCAGTGGCAGATTGAATTGCAAACTGTACCCAGTGTATTGCAACTAAAGGTCCAGTAAGAAGAAGCTATCTGCAACAATATAACTCAGGCGCACCCTTCAAGCGGATAGAGATGGACGTAGCAGGCCCTTTCCCTGTCAGTAATGCTGGAAGTCGTTATATTCTCGTCATGATGAATTATTTCAGCAAATGGCCGGAAGTATATGCCATACCCAATCAAGAGGCGAACACAATTGTAAATGTTTTTGTGAACAACTGGGTACGCCGATATGGGATTTTAATAGAACTACACTCCGATCAGGGTAGAAATTGCGAGTCTGCTATATTCAAAGAAACGTGTGAGATATACGGTATAAAGAGGACGCGAACAACGCCGCTTCACCCACAGTCTGATGTGATGGTAGAACGATTCAATCGAACCTTGGAGGAGTACTTGCGAAGGGTAGTAAGCGAGCATGAGAAAGATTGGGACGAACACCTACCGAGATTTCTACAGCTGATCGGTGTACATGACACAACATCTAGATCACCTGCCAAGATTATTTTTGGGACTGAGCTAAAACCACCTGCTGACTTAGAGTTATCTCACTTCAGCGTCAACGAAGCGCTCTGCTCTCTAATTTAAGGTAGAAGTACATAACAAGCATTAATTCATTGACAATTATCGTGCGCTTAAAAATTTATGAGCTAAAAATTGCGAGTTAAACAGCACGCGTTAAAAACACATTTTTTCTTAGCTGTTTTTATTTGTTTTCCTGTTTGTACATTGAAAAATGATAAATTTTCCTTTAATTTATTCTGTTATTGTCAGCTGATAACTGTCAAAAATACACAACGCGTTAAAAAGTTGAAAGTTAACTTTCTGCCGCCAACGCGTCAAAATGTATGTGACATCACTGCAAATATCGATAAGAATACCGAATACTTGGTGCCTTTATAAAATAATTAACCACTTTTACTTTTCCTTTTTATTCATTCATTCCTTTTTTACCGTTCGTCCTGGACAACGCTCTTTCTTAAGAAATAAAAAACTTTTCATTCTTTTGTGTTAAAAATCAAAATCTAAACTAGCTACAACTAATAAAAATTGAATTAATATAAAATTAATTAAACGTCCTTTTAATTAACACGCCGTTGTAACTAAACTTGGCGACCCCAACGAAGCAAATAATTTTTTATAATTTTTATTGTTCTTCAATAGAAATATAATATTGGTAGCGATTTTGAGAGCCCAAAACCGCGTGGCTTTTATTTTTTGTCGGCGAGATGTCCACCAACGACAGTGGTTTGCCAGAAACGCCCCCCGGAAACATTTCAGTCGCTTATGTCAGGTTGCCGGTACGTCAAATGCCGGGATGCAATATCGAGGCGTGGTTTACGACCATGGATTTCTGATTCACCGCCTCACATGTTACGAATCACAGAGAAAAATCGGCGACAATACTAGCAGCATTGAATCCAAACGTCATAGCGCAACTGTCTGATATTATTGCGGCACTTCCCGTCTTAAACAGGTATGAATATGTTAAAGCAGAGGTTACAGAACACTTTGCAGATATCGAGCATCGCCGTTTAAGCCGCTTTCTGTCCGAACCTCCACTTGGCGATAAAAAGCCATCCGAGCTATACTATGACATGGAACGTGTAGCCGGAAATGCATTTGGAGTTGCGGTTTTAAAAGGACTATAGAACAAACGCCTGCCAGAGCTTGCACAGCCAGTCGTCGCGGTATCAATAGGATCGTCTGATAGCGGATTCAGTCATAGGCGCTGTCTCCATATCATATTCGTCAAGTACAAGCACAGCCAAAGAACGAGCTACGGTTAGCTGTTATTGATCTAGGTAGGATATTAGCAAAAATGTCTATGCGTTCACCATCACGTGCCCGGTCTACGCAGAGCAGTCGCTCAAAGAGTCGCCCCCCTACGACAATGATACGACCGGACTAGAGTGTTGGGTACCACAAAAAATACAATAGAAGCGCCCAAAAATGTCGTAGTCCATGCAGACACAGATAATGTGGGCGAGTTTGCCCATTTCTACCAGATTTCCGTCTTCAAATTGACTCAACAAGATGGAAGATGTTCGTGAAGCGTCTACTACCAAACGTGCAATTCTTCGCCTACAAATCAAGGACAAGTATTTGGGTTAAAGTTTTCTTTTCGACAGCGGTGCCGATGTCTCTGTTCTGCTACTTACTCAAATTCACTCGACACACGTCCGACTGCCATCACGCTGTATGCCGCAAACGGTACCCCCATTAAAGTAATAGGGGAAACACGTGTTAAATTAAACCTTGGTCTTCGTCGAGATTTTTACTGGTCTGTTGTGATTGCGGACGTCACATCGCCCATAATTGGATCTTATTTAATCAAGCACTACGATTGGCCTATCGACTTGCATTGCAATCGTCTTATTGATAATGCCTGCAAGCTCGTGACACGTCTTACGCCATCCAAATATGGTACAACAGCTGCTGTTAAAACATTCGACGCGATTGACTCTTTTGCCGATATTCTAGAACAATACCCGGACATCACTAAAATTTCACCATATGGCTCAAGAACTAAAGGGTCCGCCATCTAACGTTTTTTTTCTAGTGCTAATTTCGTGAATAGTAACACTTTGCTCATGTCTGGTTTGACAGATAATTAGTTTTATCCTTCCGCTGGAAGAATACACAACGCTCGAACAACGATACACCCAAGACGAGTCACTGTTTGATGCGGATTTTGGTCCAGAGGCATAATTGGGCCATTTTTCTTCGAAAATGAGCAAGGAGTGGCCGTTACAGTCAATGGCGATCGTTATCTGGCCATGTTGATTGAATTCTTGTTCACAAAAATTGAAGAGGAGGATATTAGCAACATTTGGCTTCAACAGGACGGCGCTACGTGCACACAGCCGAAGCTACACTCGATGTTTTGTGCCCTGTTTTTGAAGATCGCATTATCAGCCGCAGAGCTGATGTCGTTTGGCCGCCTCGGAGCTGCGATTTGACACCGTTGAGCTATTATTTTTGGGATGCCGTCAAAGATAAGTGTTACGCCAACAAGCCAGGGACAATTGACGCTTTAAAGAACAATATTCGTGAAGCCATTGGTGAAATACAGCTGCACACAATCGATAATGTGCTTAAAAATTGGACCGATCGTGTAGGCTACTGCATGGCCAACCGAGGCAGCGATTTGAGAAATTTGAGAAAATATTCAGTAGTTTTTTTCATTTAACATTTTCAAAAAAAATTTATTTGGCGGACCCCTTAAATCCACCATCACGCAGTTGATCAAGTCCGCTGCATATGGTAAGGAAAAGTAACAGTACGGAATGCATTCACTCCCAGAGAAAGTAGCAGTTATATCAGAATATCCTAAACCAAAGGTAGCTTAGGAGTTAAAGAGATTAATCGCGATGCTAACTTTCTACAGGAGATTTTTACCACACGCCGCCGTCTATCAGCTAAAACTACAACAGTTAATTGTAGGCAATAAGAAAAAATACTACACCCCATAGAGCTAGCCAACGTAACGCTTTTAGCACATCCTGCCACTGACGCGAAATTAGAAATATTTGTAGACGCCTCTGATACTGCTGTAGGGGCAGGAAATAAACGGCAATTTACAATCACTAGTGTTCTACCCTAAGAGTTAACGAATACTCAACAAAAATACTCTACGAACGGTCACGAATTTGCAGCTGTATATCAAGCCATCGCTCATTTCCGTTATAAGATTGAGGGAAGAAGCTGCTACATCGTCACGGATCACCGACTCCTCATATTTGCATTTAAACGAAAACTCGAGAAAGCTTCACCTCGAAGAATAAGGCAGCCAATTCACCACGGACATTCGCCATTTATCCTGTGCAACAAACGCTACTTCTGACGCACCTTCCCGTATTCAATCGATCGAAGCAATGGTGGAATATTTAAAGATAGCACAGGCTCAGAAAAACGACAAAATTCTTCAAGAGTAACTTTAAAACTCAGGTACGTCAAATAATTCGTTACAACTAAAATATTTTCCGATTCCGGGTTCGAACGAGCAGCTAATCTACGATACAAAGACCTCACGAATACGACCTTGTATCCCATACGAATTTCAACAGCTGATCTTCTCTGAGATCCATAATCTTTCACATCCAAGCAATCGATCTACCACTAAAATGATAATCTGTAGGTTTTGCCGCCCATGCATGCGAAACGATACCGTAAATTTTGTGCGAAATTGTATACAGTGCCAGCGATAAAAAATTCAAAGCCACACACGATCTGAACCTGCAAAATACGAGCCGCCTAAAGAACGTGTTGCACGCATAAACATAGATATCATCGGACTTTTCCACTCTGTGAGGGACAACGATACTGTTTGACAATTATTGACCGTTTTCCGCGCTGAACTGAAGCTATTCCTATACCAAATATGACAACTGAAACCATCGTCAAAGCACTGCTAGCTCAATGGATATCAAGATTTGGCGTTCCCGCAAAAATAACATCAGGACATGGCAGGCATTTCGAGTCATCTGTCTTTGCGGAATCAGTCGGCACAATTGGTGTGCTACATTTTCGTCCTACTTCGTACCATCCGTAATCAAATGACATAATCAAACGTTAAAAGCAGCCATTTTGTGCCACGATCCGGCAAGGTGGGTCCATTATTTACCAACAATTTTACTAGGCCCACGAGTCGCATATAAGCCTCCACAGCTGAAATGGTATACGGCACATCTTTAACAGTACCAGACTTTTTACGATCTCAATTAAGGGCAGAGAATGCAACATCAGCAACGACCGTCTTATGCCCGCCTGCATGGCAATTAATGATACCACAGACACGCCGTAATTTCAAAATCAAACTAGTACATCCGAAAGCAGCTCACATTTGCAACTCGTTCCCAATACTCAATCAACTAGTTCCGACAATATCAGTAGCAACACAAGCGACACAAATGAAGGATCTTCTCCAATGGTTCAACAACATAAGCAGACTAGAGGTGGCAGAATAAATAGGCTTTTCTTGTAGTTCATGTGAACCCCCTCCGGCGGGGGAAAGTTGTGGCATCACTGCAAATAGCGATCAGAATACCAAATACTTGGAACTATTTTTTAATTGAAACTATTTTTTGTTTTCATTTTTATTCATTCATTCCTTTTTTACCGTTCGTACTGGACAACGCTCTTTCTTAAGAAACAAAAAACTTTTCGTTCTTTCTATCTAAATTAGTTACAACTAATAAAAATTGAATTAATATAAAACTAATTAAACGTTATTTAAATTGACAAGTCGTAACTCGTTTTACGCAAATACACTAGTTTAACTTTTTTGTCAGAAGTCTAGAGCACACACGCGCAATAACCTCTGGTATTAACTTCTACCTTTATGTTTGTTAGTATGAGTGAATCAGTGTACATTGTGAATTTGAATGATGTGTACTCACTTTATCTATAATTGCATAAGTATGAACAGCAAAAAGAATTCATTGCTGATCTCTGATACATACATATGTACATACAACAAAAGTTATTTACGGAATCAATGTATGTAAAAATTCATTCAAAACTGTCACTGAACAGATAAGGGTTGATTTCTACAGATTTAATGTCATAGTGTGTGTAGTTATGTATGTACAGTCGCTCACATTGTGTTATGTAACATAGCATACAATTTTATGTTTTTTATTTAATTTCTTTTTTGTGTTTGTTTTTATTGCTTAATTTGAAAAAGTTTACTTTTGTTCCTTTAACTGAGCGACTGTATGTTTGTTTGCATTTCTGTGAATTATTCTAATTCGCTGATTTTATTAAGTAAAAGTATCAAAATTATAAGTCAATCAGTAGTTAAGGTAATCTGTTAAAGAAGTAGGAATAATGTTATTTGTTATTACTGTTGTTGTTGTTTGTTTTTAGACGAGAGATGCCTATCAAAAGTGACAAACGTTTTACATTTTTTATTTTCAGAAACTTACATAATTTTATTCCGTTTTTATGAATGGTTTGATTTGCTTAACGCCTTATTGCCGCAGACTGCTTTTCATTAAAAAATTTTCTTTTTTCTTTTAGAGAATCTTTGTTTTTGGCACAATTTAAACTCAGAAACTAATAAGTTTTACTTTTTTTGACGGATCGTGAAGGATGTAAAATATATCTGGTACTCAAAAGTGCAGTTGGAACAATAGAACCTAATTTTGCTGTATTTTTATCCTAGATGATAATATCAATAAATTATATGAAACATCCTATTGATGTTTTTATGGAATCATAATCTTGTTGTTTCTTCTTCTATTGTCGTTTAGGCTCAAAGCTATTTTTAGGACTAGTACATGATAAATTTGAGCCTAGAACTGCCTCAAAAACAGATATTTCTTACACAATAGCATGACTTTTACTACCCTTTTATTACTGTCTTCCTGTTTAATAAGCCTTCTAAGCTAGTCGTCATTGCCCGAAAAATTCTCAATCTACCGTAGTTCCCATATTTGTCACTACTACAGAGTTTTTGAATTTTTTCTAAAAATCCCATAATCTTATTACATGGTAAATGGCCTAAAATTTACAATGAGTTCGTGGAATATTCTTCTACAAATGCATACCCTTCTAGAATAGTTACCTGAATAACTTGCGCTTATTGACAATAGTACTTACAAATACACTTTTAAAAAATAAACACAAATAGCTTAATATTGATTGCACGGGTACAATAACAGTTTGAATATTGTGCATTCGAAAAAATTCGGTTACAATTGAAGACGATTTTAAGCCTCACTTATTAAAGGACATTAGAATCGCATTATTCTATGAAAGGTTATCTACGTTTAAAGTTGAATGAAAATTCGAAATTATGATATAACCTTCATTTTTTGCTTCCCTACAATATTTAGAAAAGGTAAGAATGCGAAAAAATTTTTGAAGCTCACGGATACAATGCTGTAACTACAAAATAAGCAGCGAAATGGTTTGCTCGTTTTATATCTGATGATTTTTATGTTCAAAATGCACCACGTTCTGCTCGACAAAAAAAAAATCGTCAAATCTGGCATCTATGTATGCTTTTTGTATTCTTTTGATTTGGTTTTTCTTTTTAAGATCTTATGGGTGCCGGGTATACTGCTTGTTACAGTAGTTATCAAAAAAAGTATTTATAAGAAATTGAAAACAAAACACCATGTATTGTTGTATACTTCCCATAGAAAATAAAATTCTATAAAAAAAAATCGTATACAAAAAGAATTAAGAAAAATAAACTTCTCCCAAATAGCAAAAACAATAAATGATACGAAAGGAGATTTTATATAAGAAACTTTTTTCTTACTTCAACAATGAAGATGCAAAAGTACAGGAAAAATTTAATCCGTGAACAGATAATAGCGATAGAAGCTGACTATTGTTTTACTCTTTATATCGAAATACCACATACATACATACATAATGTATGTATGTACTAGGTATTCACTTTTTATATGCACTTATAAGAAAAGTTTCTTATATCCCCACATATGATGTATATGTTTATAAGAAATAACTTTCTTATAAACAATAAATTCTTACAGAATACCGCATATAAGTATATGTATCCCCACATATGATGTATATGTTTATAAGAAATAACTTTCTTATAAACAATAATTACTTACAGAATACCGCATATAAGACACAAATTTGTGACATTTTTTAAGTTTCTTATATCCGATATCTACTGTATTTCGTATATGTTTTTGTAGTTCCTGCTGCTATCCTTTTTCGTAGAATTCTTTTTTGAGCATTAATGTTTTTGTTTTGGTGGTATTTTTATTTTAATTTACTTCCATTGTTTTATTTGTTATTATTATTATTTTTTTTTTTTGTTTAATTTTATTTTTGATCTTATCACTTTTTGTGGTATTGCGTTTATTGTTCATGAATAACAAATGAAGCTTTAAGTTACTGATCGTGAAGTAGATGTACAGAATTTATTTTAAAGCGATAGGAAACTATTTAGTGATTTTGCTGTTCGCACAACAACAATCTGGAATATAATCCATATATACAGTGGGGGAAGAAATAATAGGGACATATAAAAATTTTCATATTTTTATTTATCATTACAAAAATCAAATAAAGAATGCATTTTAATTAACAGAGAAGTACGTACATACGAATTTCCATCTGACCTAAATAAAATAACCTTCGTTTCTTCAGACCATTTCACGCTGGTCTTGTTTTTTTTGGTATAAATAAAAGTGTTCCTATTATTTTTTCCACCACTGTATGTATGTATATTATAAATTTGATTGTTTGTGTGTTTTTCGTTTAATCACGCGTAAACGACTGAACCGATTTTATTTAAATTTGGTGCACAAATACATAGATCCCGCTAATTGAAGCGTAGTAGCGTGACTATTTTCAAAATTGGTTCTCGGGGACGATAAAATCGGGGGAAAACAATCTGAATTATTGACTTTTCTCTGAAATGTCACTCATGTTTTTTTATTAAAGTCAATTTATTTGTTTGCTAACATACATCATTCACTAAAATGTGTTGTACAAAAGTACATTTTCAAAAGTAGCACTTTGTGGGACTAACAGGGGTAAAAGGAAAATTTTTGGTTCATAAAAAAAGGAATTTATCTCCCATTTATAATATAAATACATATGTACAAACTATGAAAGTTAAAACTGAATACACACCCACATTCTCTGGAATTTAGTTTATATAGGGTGGGCCATCTATTGGTTTAAATGTAAGCCAGCTTTTAGTTAACGTCTGGCAATACATATGTATGTCTTTCTTTCCTATCACAAAATTCAGTATATTATCTCCACTGAACGAAATGAATCGATTTACGCTTGAACAACGTTGGATTATTGGATATTTATCATCATTTAAAATCATCTTTTCCGATGAAGCTCATTTTTATCTTGGTGGGTACGTTAATAAGCAAATCTTCCGCATTTGGGGTCAGAAAACCAAAACGTGGTCTTACAGAAGCTAATGCACTCATTAAGAGTGACGTTTGGTGCTGCTTGTATCATTGGCCCATATTTTATATTTCGCAACCATTACGGTCAATAGAGACACCTAACGCACCACGTGAACCGATTTTTTTGTGCCCGATCTTGACGGTATTGAAGTGAACGATGTTTGGTTTCAAACATTTGATGGCCGTTTAATTAGTCGAAATGGTGCTGTCAGTTGGCCGCCAAGAAGTTGCGATTCGAAACCGTTGGACTATTTTCTGTGTGGCGCCGTTAAAGACATCCGTGATGCCATTGCCGAGATACGACCCCATATACTCGAAAAAGTCCTCAAAAATCGGTCCGATCGAATGGGGTACTGTGAGGCCCCTTTCTAACCGAAACAATTCTATTTCACAACAAAAAAACAAATTTGGAAAATTTTCAAATTGTTTTTGTTTTATTGAATTTTTAAATTTAAACTTTTAAATTGCCCACCCTATATGCAATGAATTCGAACAGTGCTTTAATATGTAACCAGAAACATTATCAGGGCCAGCAGAGTAAGACCATTTTAACTTATTAAAATAGTTAAGTACTGCCTGTTCATCAATAGGAAGCATATTAATTCTTTTTGATTCGTAAATTGTATACCGACATTATAAGAGTTGTAAATACATAGATGATCATCAAATGACTTATAATCTTATTCGAAAACCGGTTTTCATTATAGATGGATAATCAGAGACACGCTTTTTAGAATTGGTAAGCTTATAAAAATATTTGTGGTCCTGTTTTAAGCTATTCTTAACTCGTGTAAAGCCAAAACACAAATTTCCTTAAGATTTGATGTTCGTTTCGTCGATTATCTTAATTTATTTTCTTTTTTGGGTCCACAGAACAATTTTTTTAATTTAAAGATAACATTAGTATTATTTGGATAAGAACTTGTTATATTTCCTATTTTACTCAGCATTTTCACAGAACACTTAAGCAATAAATTTGTCATAATTCTGGACAACTGTGTTCTTCCACAAATAAAACCTGGTGTAGTCTGGTGAAACGTAGCTTTGGATATGCATAGCAGGGTAATACACAAAAACAGCCATTGCTGTAAGGATACTTTGGCTAGTTCCATTTGTTTGGCTTTCTTTTCAGCATAAAAGCTTAGGTATTTCAAAGAAAATAATAAAACTAAAAACAATTTTATGGATTACAAAATTTAAAGATAAAAAGTAGTACAAAAATAGTACAAACATGGAAAATCAGTACATCTGTAGACATATTATGCATAAAAAGGGTACATTTAACAAAAATCAGTACATGTACTTATAAAAACAGCACGTCTGGCAACTCTAAAATAAAAGATTATAACCTGTGTCTTACCCGTCAATGTGATTTTAGGTCTAAACATTCCACCTCTCATCAACTGAAAAGGGTGGTTAACATGATAAAAGCTAATAAAAACAGATGTTACTCCACTGGAATACTGTTTTTGGATATAGAAAGGGCATTTGATTTACTTTGGGATAATGGTTTGATATATGTACATATAAGCTTAATAAAATAAATTGTCCGTTGTATGGGGTGATTTTTTAGCAACTTTCTTTTTGCAACACTGGTTTTAGCAGCTTAGCTGTTTTAGTGTAACATGTTACTGTCAAACATGTTCAGTTTGGTCTATAATTTCACCATGAATCGACTTACAAACGAACAGTGATTGAAGATCATTGAATTTTGTTATTATTAAAATTCATGCTTTTTATAGGAAAATTGTGTTCACCGACGAAGCTCATTTCTGGTTGAATGGATACGTGAACAAGCAAAATTGCCGTATTTGGTGTGAAGAGCAGCCATTGTATGAACTGCCAATACAACCCGAAAAATGTACTGTTTGATGTGGATTATGGGCGGGTGGCATCATTGGGCTGTACGTTTTCAAGGACGACGAAGGCAGGAATGTTACTATGAACAACAAGCGCTACCTTCCGAAGATTACAAATTTCTTTTTTGCCCAAAATGGAAGATCTAGACTCCTCTGACATGTGGTTTCAACAAGATGTTGCCACATTGCACACAGCACGCGAAGCAATGGCCCAATTGAAAGGCGTGTTTATTTCACGCTTGGGGTCGGTTAATTGACCGTCTAATCGTAGGATTTAATGCCTTTAGACTATTTTTTGTGGGGCTATGTTAAGACCAATGTCTATAGGCACAAGCCCACAACGGTCGACGCACTGGAAGCCAATATTGAAGGATTTATTTGAGAGAAACGGGCCGAGAAAGTGTGCCAAAATAGGACCCATTTGAGACGTAGCAGCGGTTAACATTTAAATGAAATCATCTTTAAAGATTGAATTATATAGATCGTTCTATCGACTTAAATAGGTTTAATAAATTTTTCCTAAAAAAATGACCCGAAATATACCAACATTAGTTAAGAGTTTTCTCGGGGACATATCTTTTTTACTTGAAATCAGATGAAAAACGAATTTTGTCGTTGTCGGCTTTTTACGCCGATGATAGTGCTCTGATTTTTCAAGGTAAAATTTCAAACATTATCATAAAGCTTAGGCAGAAGGTTCTTAGGTACGCGACTTAATACTCTTGGAAATGGAAAATCAAAATCAACAGAGAGAAAACTCGAGCCATTTTTTCGTATTTCTGCAGGGAACATAAATTCCGTTTCTAAATTCAATTAAATATTTAAGCGTAACTCTAGATTCTTTGTGGTCGAGCTCCATACCCTTTTCTTAACAGGAAATTTAAATTACGTATCAAGAATACATCACAGCTTTCACCGTTGTAACCGTCGGCAAAATTAAGCTATCCGGTGGAGTATTAGAACAATATTGTTACGTTTTAACCTTTTTAGAACGTTTGAGTTCGTTTAAATTGCGTTAAAATGAAATAAACAACGCTTTTTCTGTTATTTTACAGTTTTTATTTATTCCACTATAACTTTTACACTGTTTGTCTTAATACAACACTTAATATTTGTTTATACAACACTTTTATTTCCGCTTTAACACAACTTTATTTTTTGACAGCCAAACAATAACTAACTGGCGTGTAGGTAAAACAACCTCTTTATATATCTAATTGCCTACAGTTTGGAAGGCTCCGGAAATGTCTCATATTTTCTATTTTTTATATCCGTTAATTCAAATGTAACGTAAAGATTGTCGATTTATCAGTGCTGCCAAATACGGAAATAAGTACGGCATTGACAGGGTGACACATAACTACAAAATATACCAAAAATTTAGGCATTTTTATTTTCGTAACACTGCCTCCCACTTAAGCCTGTTCGTCCCAAAGAAGCTCATTATCTTTCCTCCCATAGCTCACAAGTCGCTCTAGATGTACCACTTTCATTTTTGATCGCGGGCTATTGTTCTTCTGTATTCTCTATACCACATACTTTAACCTTTAGACTACCTTATAAGTTCCATCTGAGTTAGTTTGAAGCTTGGGAGATAACCCTTTCTGTCGCTGTGGGTTGCAGAGTAGAACTAGTTGACCTTCATGTAAGTCCTTCGTATTTGCTGCACGATCAAATCTGGCTTTCATTCTATCGCTGACCATTTTAATTCGTGAGCGCACAAATTCGTGAAGTTCATTGAGGCTTTCCTGTTTTTCGCATAACTCC
This sequence comes from Wohlfahrtia magnifica, assembly GCA_023159175.1. NCBI lineage: Eukaryota > Metazoa > Arthropoda > Insecta > Diptera > Sarcophagidae > Wohlfahrtia > Wohlfahrtia magnifica. The sequence continues at coordinate 53,905 of JAKWBJ010000349.1, read as the reverse complement.
AAGTGAAGTTCATTGAAGCTTTCCTGTTTTTCGCATAACTCCAAGTCACCAGGTGTTTTTAACTCAGTTCCAAAAATAATCTTGGCAGGTGATATAGATGTTGAGGCATGGACAGCTGATCGGTACGCCAGTAGAAACCTCGGTAGGTGTTCGTCCCAATTCTTCTGATGCTCGCTTACTACTTTTCGCAAGTATTCCTCCAGTGTTTGATTAAATCGTTCTACCATTCCATCAGACTTTGGATGTAACGGCGCCGTTCGATTCTGCCTAATAACGCATAATCTAACACATTTGTTTGAATAAAGCAGGCCCGAAATTTTTACCCTGTTCGAAATGTAGCTCTATTGGAACCACATACCAAGTTGATCACAAAAACATTTATAATTGTATCCGCCTCTTGATTGGGTATAGCATACTCTTCTGGTCTTTTTCTGATATAATCCAGCACGACGAGAGCATAACACTTTCCGGCATTATTCACAGGAACAGGGCCTGCTAAGTCCATTGCTATCCGCCGGAAAGGTGCGCCCGAGTTATATTGTTGCAGCTGACTTCGGCTTTTTCTTACTGGACCTTTAGCTGCAATACACTGGGTACAGCTTGCTATCCAATCTGCCACTGATTGCTGACATCCAACCCAATAAAAACGTTGTTTTAGTTTTTCCAGAGTCTTTGTCACCTCAAAGTGGCTTCCGCTGGCTGCATTATGAAACTCATTTAAAACCACTTTCATTTTGGAGGAAGTCACCACTATTAGGTTTGATGAAGTTTTGCCTTCTGCACTTTCCCAATGGCGATATAAGCACCCATTAATCAACCTCATACTGTTCCATTGTGCCCAATACGCCTTTGTAAGAGGATCTTCTGTTCTTCTTTGCGGGTGGGCCGTTTGTCCTCTTCTTTTGCTGATATAGTCTTTGCCAATATTGGGTCACACCTTTGCGCTCCTGACCAGTCTTTGTTTGCATCTATTTGTGTTAGCTGGATATCAATGATGGATTCCTTTCGATCAACTTTCACACAATGTTTAAATCCAAATTACGACGTGAGAGAGCAACAGAATTTCCGTGCTTTATGCCACTCCAGTGTTCAATGCTAAAATCAAAGGCCTGGAGGCGCTCAATCCAACGTGCCAGCTGTACCTCAAGGTTCTTAAATTGCAGTAGCGTAATGATCAGTCCTTAGCAAGAACCTTTGACCATAGGTACTTATGGTAATGTTTTATGCATTCCAGCACTGCCAGTAGCTCACGTAGAGTCAGACAATTATTCCGTTTAGGCTTTGACAACGTGTGGCTATAGTACTACGACTTTTCCCGTCCCATTGACCACCTGTGAAAGTACACCACTAATACCGTATCCACTGTCATCACTGTCAAGGATGAATTTTTCACCTGGTGCTGGATAGGCCAAAACCGGTGCAGTAGGACTTTTAGTGCCTGGAACGCCTTTTCTTGTGACTCCCCACAATGATATACTCTAGATTTCTTAGTGAGCTCATGTAAACTAGCCGCCACGCGCCCAAAATTAGGCACGAAGCGGCTGTAATATGTGCAGAGTCCTAAAAAGCTAAGTAATTCATGAAGATTCTGTGGGCGAGGCCAGCCCTTTACTGTTCGTAGTTTATCTTCATCCAATGAAATGCCATCTGCTGTAACTAGATGCCCCAAATATTTTACCTATTTTTGGAACAATGCACATTTCTTTACGTTTAATTTTAGTCCAACCATTGATATTCGTTGCAGAACTTCTGCCAGGTTTTTGAGGTGTTCGTCGAAAGTTCTGCCCATCAACTATTATGTCATCGAGGTAAACCAGATAAGTCTTCCAGTCAAGTCATTTTAGTACGCGCTCCATAAGCCGTTCGAATAACTTTAAACTGCCACAAGCCACCGTTCGCACTGAAAGTAGTTTTATTTTTATCCTTGTCTGCGATCTCTACCTGCCAATACCAGCTTTGTAGATCCAATGTAGAGAACCACTTTGTTCCAGCTACCGTGTCGAGCGTATCATCAATTCTTGGTAGCGGGTAGCTGTCTTTTTAGTGACATCGCTCAGCTTCCTGTAGTCCACGCAGTTTTTTTTTTTTAAACTAAGACTATAGGTGAGCCCCAAGAACTCGATGATGGTTCAATTACACCGCTCTTCTCCATTTCATTGACCAGCTCCTTAACCTTATTACGCTTCGCCAGAGGTATACTTCTGGGTGCCTGTTTTATCGCGCTCGCTTCGCCAGTATTAATTTCATGTTTGACTATAGCTGTTCTACCTTGATTTTTATTTTTCGAGGCGAATACGCAGGCGTACTTCTTTAGCAGCTTTTTGGCTTTATTTCTTTCTGAAGCTGCTAGACCCGCTACCCATTTCTCTACATTTTCGTCAAACACCTGTTGATCCTTGGCTGACATATTGGCAGGTTCCGGCAATAGTTCGCTGTTTATTACTGGAGAAAATTGTCCTACCTCGGAGTTTTCACAAGTGAATTGTTTGTGGCCTGATAGATTGAGCACTCTAACTGACTCTGACTCTACTGCCCACAAGCGGTTGTTCTCACAATCTCCCTCCATACACTCCCATATCAATGACTCAGTCTGAGGTGGTAGGTTTTGTTGTTTAACAGCAAATAATCTTTTGGCGTGCACCTTATTCTCGTATCCTACGTCAAAAGGTATATCTCCATTACGGTAACTCATTATCTGTTGCTTTATATTCAAATTGATGCCATGGACTAAAATCGGCACCAATGATAACCTCGTCTACAATATCGGCGACAATAAAAATATGGCTTACAGTACATACATCAGGTCTGATGATAGACTGTGTCGCACCGGTGTCTGTAGTCGGGGTGTGTTGTTTGCCATTAATGTACCCGCTCGCTGCTATTTTCCTGCATCACTGATATGGAGGTTGTGGGAACTGGCTCTCGCCCCTAAGTGCTAGCTCGTTCTAGTTTAACGGGGACTCTTTTGTTGTTTGATGGTAGTTGACCCGTTTATTATTACGCGGTGGTGAGACGGATCTTGACCTTTTGCGTGGCGCTTTACAGTTTCTATGGAAGTGGCCGCTCCTTAAACAGTTAGAACATTTTAATTTTGATTTCTGCTCAACTAGAAGTTTCTTGACCACCTCCTCTATTTAGCTGATTTCATTCTCTTCCTCTGCCACAACTTTCATATTACGCGCCTTGCGTATGTGTGGCTGTGATATCGTGCGAGCAGTCTCTTGCGGTAGTGCGAACGCCACAGTATCTGCAAAGGTTGTCTTTTGTGTAACACATACAGCTAGCTTAACATCGGGGTCTCGTATGCTGTTAACGAAGTCTTCGGTCTTGAGATGGTCTGCTAGTGGATGATTTTCCCCTGGATAGGTAAGCTGCACCAACCTCTCGACTTCCGTTGCAAAGCCTTGAAGCGACTCATTAGCCTTTTGCGTTCTGCACCTTAACTCCATGCGGTACAAATCGTGTTCGTGCTTGTCGCCAAATTTACGCTGTAGCGCCACCATTAAGTCGTTGTAGTTGTTTCTGCAGCTGCCTAGCATGGTTTCTCAAACTTCTCCTGCAGCACATTTTAACGCCAAAATTAGTTCTAGTGCCTTCTCTTCATCGTCCCATCCGTTTCTGCTGGCAACTGTCTCGAATTGTAATTTAAATACGGATAAGGGTGAGCCACCATAAAAGCGAGGTGTTTTTATTCTGCTAGAAACTTCTAGTGTAATACGCACTGGTTCCGGTCGTTAGCACTGTAGACTGTTGATTTTCTCTTCTATTACATTAAGTTTTTCGTCATCAGTTTTTTCTAGATTTGTCACTCTTGCGTCGACGTCATCAACTCTTTTGCTTACCGTCTCATATTTCACGCAGCTTCTATGTTGCTGCACTCAACGCTTCTTCAAATTTATTTTCAATTTTTGCCAGAAAATTCTAGTTTTCGGCTGTAGAAGTCTCGCGTATTTCAGCCAAGAGATTTTGATTATCGGCTCTAGAAATTTAACCTACCTCAGCTAAAAGTCTTTGACTATCGGCTCTAGAAGTTTCTCGAATTTCAGCTTTACAGGTTTCTAGTAGCTCAGTAGAAGTTTTCCCAAGTTTCGTTTCAATTTTTGCAAGAAAAATCTGGTTTTCCACTATAGAAGTATCCTGTACCTGAGCTAACAGCTTTTCATTATCAGCTTAAGAAATTCCTTGTGCATTCGCTGCAGCAATAATTTTTTCTATAGGCTTTTCGCTTTGTACTTGAATTTTTTCCATCATCATAGCAAGTAATGGATTAATGTCGGCAGTGCTTGTTCTTGCAGTGGCACACATCTCAGGCTCTTCCTCCTAATCAAATTCACGCCGCTGAAGTTTCTCTAACAAAAGCTTTTGTAATTCGGTCTTATTACCAGTTTTTGAGAGCTCCAATTTGTTTAACTCGCGCTTGAGGCTGTCCACTTTTAATTCTTGGAATTTATTATTATTTTTTTTTTTAATTTATATTCGCAATCCCACTGCTTACACCAGTGTTACGTTTAAACCTTTTTAAAACGTTTGAGTTCATTTAAATTGCGTTAAAATAAAATAAGCACCGCTTTATGTTGTTGTTTTACAGTTTTGATTTATTCCAGTATAACTTTTATACTATTTGTCTTAATACAACACTTAATTTTCGTTTATACAACACTTTTATTTCCGCTTTAACACAACTTTATTTATTGACAGCCAAACGATAACTAATTGACATGTAGGTAAAGCAGCCTCTAATTTTCTACAGTTTGGAAGGTTCCGAAAATGTCTCAAAATTTCTATTTTTATATCCGTTAACTCAAATGTAACGTAAAGATAGTCGATTCAGCAGTGCTGCCAAATACGCAACTAAGTACTGCATTGACGGGGTGACACATAACTACCAAATATACAAAAAATTTGGCATTTTTATTTTCTTAAGAATATTTTCTCTAAGATGTTTTCATTGATGAATAACTGTCACAATATTAAATTTCTATGAAATTATCGTAAATGAAAAATCTCACTGATCAATCGTCATGACAATGACACAAATAAAAGAAATTATGTGGGAAAACTTTATTATAATGACACCATACTAAAGAAAGGCGAAATTTAGCGGCGTCCGTTATGTGCGCCGCTGTGGTATAGTAGGTAAGACAGCCGCCTACCAAACAAGAGGTCATCGGTTTAATACTACAGACAGACAGACCATCTGAAAAAGAGAGACAAAATTTCCACAGCAGTGTCTCTTTATAACATTAGCTAGTTACTGGTTATAAACCGGAGCCGGCGTTAAGCTGTAAGCTATTTCGATGAGCCTGAAAATAGAATCGGAATGTTAAGAGAATTATTATACAATTTATGTATCCAACCAATACTTACATATGATTGTGTCGTCTGGAAACATTATGCGTTGCCCACAAGAAACGACTCTAAATAATTCAAAACATACATTAAAAAATTATATATAACTTACCAAGTTGATTTCTCACTGTTGACCTTCACAAAATATCGGGGCAAAAGATAATTAAAACTTGAATTGATAATACGACTTTGTCATTTTAAGCTACTGTCGCTTTTGGCAAATATTTGACGAAAAAACGTAGCCACTATTTTATAGAAACATTTTATGGAAACAGCAATTCTTAAAAAAAAAATTTAAATATATCTTATATACATTGTTATGAAAATCAGGCAGGGCACGCACCCGTGTCGTTTATTGATAAAAAATAATTGATAAAAAATAAAATAAACAAAAGCCGTAGAAACAACTATACTTGCTGTTTACAAATAACCAAACCAAAAACAACAACATAAGCAGAAATGCAGTAATTAAAAATAAATTACAACCACAAAACAGGCAGAAAAGAAACTAAATAATAAATAAATAAAAACAAGATAACGGAAAACCATGGAATCCACCTGAAATAACGAGAGGTTCGAAAGCTTATGAACTATTGTTTACTCAGCCATATATAAAGCACATCGATGCGGACGGCGATCAGTTTATGTGTAAACTCAGAGTGAAGAGAGCTTATTGGTGTAAACTTAGAGTGACAATGATGTAAAGTGAGCGTTAAGAGAGTTTATTAGTTTGAGCGCGGTGTGAAGAGAGCTTAAAAGGAGTAAGCTCGTGAAGTGAGTAGTGAAGTAAAAACCAGTTTAGTTGGAGCAAACACAGTAAAGAGAGTTAAGTGTGGATAACCTCTGGTTGAAAAGGTTGTGATCGAACCTAAGTTGTAGCAACGATTGGGTTGAAAGATCTTTATAAACAGAAAGAGTAATTAAGAATAGAAATTGTTATTGCTTGTAAAAAGGTTACAAGCAATTGTACACAAAACTCTGTAAATTAAGGATTTTAATTAAAAATTAAACACAAGATTTATTTTATTTTAACTACAATCTACGAACTCATAAACAAACATTTCTAAAATGTAGAAACGTAGCAATATATTCAGTCTTATCATGAATATTCTCGGGGAAATAAGTTGCCTGGGAATTTGTTTTATTCGGAAATAAAATCCTCCAAACAAACAGGGAAAATAATTTGCGCGTAAGGGAACTTTCGAGTTAAAATTGATAGACTTATTTTAGAGCATACCTCACGGATTTAAGTTATAATTTTTTTATCATACACTTATTATTGAAATTTATTAAACTGACACCTCTAAAAATTTGTGAAGAAACTTGAGAAATATTTTTTGTGTATTCAATTTGTATGTAAGTTCATTTTGTCGTTACAGCAGACAGAAGTCGGCCGGCTACGTTTTTGGATCAACATTTTTGATTATTACCCTTTAAAGCGTTATTAGTAACATTATCATTGTTATTGTAATATTGAGATAATTTATGTTGTTGCATTGAATTTTATATACAAATGCTATTTACGGTACTTTAATTATTTTTTTCGCAGAATACCCAGAGAATAGGATAACGGTGTTAATGCGTGATCCTGTTACGTTACAACCATTTGCTTGTTGGTTGGATGTTTTTTCTCGCTCTCGCGACAACGAATATGTTTGGTATGATGTTACAAACATCAATACAAGTGCGAGCGTGTATAATTTCATACCATTGCCGAGGGTATAATATGGCAAACACTCCAGGCAAAAAGTCAGTTGGTGTTCAGCTTCAGAGCACAGTGTATGCAGTGACGACACAGCAACAAAAATAACAACAACCATACAACAAATTTTACAACTCAGTAGGGATACACGAGATAGTAAATATTAACATAGTATAGCTATCTCTTTTTTTCGAGCTGCGTTGTAAATTTTTTTTATTTTGCTTTATTATTGTATTCTGGCGGAAGTAATAAAATTTTTCAGTGGTAATAAAATTTGTGTTTGCGAATTAAAAAAATTAAAGTATTTTATCAAAAATTTTCAATTTTCTTTCCAGGTATTTCTTGCAGGTGGCTTACGGATTAAAGTGAGTAAAATAATGATCATATTTTTACTTTTAAATTATTAAAAAAGTGTTTTCTTTTGTAGGTAAAATTTTGGTGTGTAGCATAGAGGCAAAGTGTGAGTATTGTGTCTTATAAATGATTTTAAAATAATTATAATGTAATGTTTTTTAGGGATCAAGAAACACATCATAAAATGTTAAATCACTGGACAAAACGGTCTTAAAATGTACGAACGTACCGACTGTGTTTGGGTTAATTGGCAGTGCAAAGCTTTGTCTGATGAAGCCAAACTAGAATATATTAGTATACAACCGAATCCTTGCGTTACAGGAGAAAATTTAAGCAAATTTAAAAACAACAAAAGGAAGCAAATCAAAAAATATTTGTGCGTACTTCTGTTACGGGCTTAACGGCTACTGCACGATCTCATCATCACCATGAAAAAATTAAGAAGAAACTAAGTCTAAATTTGGATGACAAGTCGGTCAATAAATTGAAGAAAAGTGTTAGTAAAGATGTCAAACTGAGCAAAAGGAGGGAAACAGCACAGGAAACGACCTCTCATGAAAAACGGGACACAACAAAATCTAAAGAATAAGAAGCTGAATGGCTTTCTACGGACGACGATGAACATACGAGTCCTAAGCATTTGACCAAACGTCAAATTAAGAAGAAGACAGATTTACCCTGTCGATCATCAGGGTAGAACAGCTCATGTTAAATGGTTTATCACGTATACATCTGCTGATGAGCCTAGGTAGATATATTTTATTGTAATTTTTAAAATTTCTAAAATCTTTTGTTTAGACCAACATATAAAGATGAATCGCAATGTAGTGTTTATGACCTAAAAGATCGGCCAGATTTTCAATATCGTCCCGGTATAATGGTTATACGTGTTGCAAATTTTGTTGGTAAAGATGCCAACTGTACAGCTGGTCAAGTCATCGATAATTATATCGATGGTCGTGTTAAAATATAGTGGGTCGATGGACACATTAGCATGTGTTGGCCTCAAGATCTTTTCGAGGTAGGCCAATTGGATCAAGGTGATTTAAGTAATGCCTCTGATGAATCATGGGAAACAGAATCAGAGCATAGTGAATTAGGCTGTGTTGGTAGCAGCAACATAAAATTATTAATTGCAGAATCTCATATATAATCGAATCGTTTGGAGGAAATATTTAATATAAATCCAAATTTACAAAGTCCAGAGGTAAATTAGATATTCTCAATACAAATATATCAATATAATGTTTTATTTTTAGGTGATGCCAAAACTTTTGACTTTTTATAAAGGTTGTCGTTCTTTAGATAGTCTCTTAAATACAAATTTCTTCCATGAAGATAATTTTATGGTAAGCGTTGTACGAAAGTTATAATAGTACCTATTTCGTTGAATTCTTTTTTCTATAAGGGTCTTATTGAACGTGTTCGTAAGGGTAGCTCTCAAACAATGAATGAACTTGTACAAGATCAAAAAAATCGTTTATTTAATGATGTCGTATCAACAACAACTACTTCCCCTAACGCCAACAAACAACAACATCAACCACAACATCAATATAGTGCTATAGTTTTAAGAATAGCTGGTACAGGTAACAATGGCTCTGCAATAGCTAGCAATGATAATGGTGTTTGTAAAACAAATAACAACAATTCAGCACTGACCTTACGTCAACAATTGAAAGGCTCATCTGGATTGACTGTCCCTAAAGAATTTGCTTCAAGAGTACTATTTACTATGTCATCAACACCTTTTAAATGCCCGAATAGTCACAATCATGTCAGCATTGCTAATACTCAACATAGAACACCATCATTTTCAAAAAGACGCTGTAGCAGCGCTGCAGTAGTAGCTGCGAAAGTACCTCAAGCAAAAAAGAAAGAAGTGCCAAAAACTAAAGAAAATGATAAACCTTTAACATCTTTAAATGAAACTCATATAAAGGAGATTACACCAATCTCCGTAGCCAACAATGTTTCATTGGGTTGGGATATTTCGTCTAATAAACAAAAACAATATAATGAAGAAAAAACCAACTTTCAAATTCGGTAATGATGAATATCGAGAAAGCGGTAGAGAAAACCAGTCATTTGGCTGCAACTTCACAAGATGATTCAGGCAACTATTCACGCAACGAAAATTGTGATGGAAGTTCTAACAGCTACACAAGTTCCTCAGGTTTAACGAATATAGAAACTAACAATGCTCTAAACAAAGTTAACGATAATCAAAAATCAAGCAGTCGTATAAAGTTAAGCGAGTGTGCTGCTGACGAATTAAAATGTGTAAGTTTGTGTTCGTTACTGAATGACCAATTAGTCAAATGTCTTAATGAAATGTATGAGAAATATTATAAAGACGAACAATTAAATTTAAGTGATGTAGTCGAAGCACATCTTGTAAATAACGATGATGAAACTTTTGAAACTGGGGGGTTACTGGGCAGGGTGGATATCAACACTAAATAGGCCGAGACCATCTGTTAGGATTATCGCAGAAGTTAATGTCTCGTTGCTTAAAAGATGTGTGTTGTGATTGAGAGAATCAAGAATCAAAAGATCATTTTACCATGCATGCGGCATTCCTGGTGTAATTTGAGCAGTGGATGTTATTCACATACAAATGATTAGGCCGGTTAAGAACGAACATTTGTATTTTAACAGAAAATAAAAACAGAGTATGAATGCCATGGTGGTATGTATATCTTAATATATGTATGTATATGTATGTAACCACTTTAAGCAAATTCATTTTTAGATATGTGATCACAAAATGTTACTTAGATTTGTTGACTGCCAATACGGCAGTGCATGCCATGAATCACATATATGGAGCCTTTCTAACGCGAAACAAAAATTAAAAGAACGTTTTGAAAGGGGAAAAAAGGCTTTTGGCTGATTGGTAATTGTCGTAGTTACATTTAATTAATATTTTTATACTCATTTTTAATAATTTTAAGGCGATTCAGGTTACGCTCTGGAACCGTGGAACATCAGTCTATAAAAATAGTTACTTATTTTATTGCTTGTGTTATTACACATTTATTAAATAACAATTTGCACTTCATCATTAAAACAAACTTATAATCTAGAGTTTTAAAACTTCAGTTTATGTCAATATAGATGGGTACATACCACAATGTATACAGTGAGGACACACCAACAAAAATAACAACAACCATACAACAAATTTTACAACTCAGTAGGGATACACGAGACAGTAAATATTAACATAATATAGCTATCTCTTTCTTTCAAGCTGAGTTGTAAAATTTTTTATTTTGCTTTATTTTTGCATTCTGACGCAATAAATAACATTTTTCAGAGGTAAAAAATTTGTGTTTGTGAATTTTTTAAAAAATTAAAGTATTTTATCAATAATTTTAAATTTTCTTTCCAGGTATTTCTTGCAGGTGGCTTACGGATTAAAGTGAGTAAAATAATGATCATATTTATACTTTTAAATTATTAAAAAAGTGTTTTCTTTTTAGGTAACATTTTGGAGTGTAGCAGAAAAGCAAAATGTGAGTATTATGTCTTATAAACGATTTAAAAATAATTATAATGTAATGTTTTTCAGGGATCAAGAAACACATCATAAAATGGAAGATGAAGACAAAGTTCATAAATATGTTTCCTGCAACAATATGTCGAGGTAAGTGCAAATTCAAGTCGATCTATAAAACCAAGCATTTATCTGGAGTAAATGTAATTAAGTCAGCATTTAGACGTACTATTTAAATCAGTGGACATCCATTAACAAAAACGAAAACTGAAAAGCCTTAACTATAAACGGTTGGCTCGGTATGACAACAACAACAGTTAAAGGCTCTAAAATTGTTTTAGTTAAAAGCCAACATGACCAACAATAGCAAATCTTTAGCACTCTTTTGTAAGTTTAAAATGGTAATAGTACGTCAAAATGCAGATTTACTTGCATTTGCTTCAGGTAATTACTTCATTGTAGATATCCAGTAATTTGAATTTGAAACATTTTACTTGATTTTGTTTGTCCTCTATCCTTAAAGTTATGTAGGTAAATCTTTTGGAGTTTTTTTTTTTTTTTGTAGCTTTCCCAATTTTTAGAGCATAGGATAAGAATATCCTTCAAAGTGGTAGAAATCAAATTTTTCATTTCCGAGGAGCTTTGTGCATTTTTTCAACGGGTTGAAATGCGTTCAATTCTCTACTTTCTATAAGGGTCTTATTGAACGTGTTCGTAAGGGTAGTTCTCAAACAATGAATGAACGTGTACAAGATCAAAGAAATTGTTTATTAATGATGTCGTATCAACAACAACTACTTGCCCTAACTCCAACAAACAACAACATCAAACACAAGTTTTAAGAATACCTGATAGAGGTAACAATGGCTCTGCAATAGCTAGCAATGATAATGGTGTTTGTAGAACAAATGACAAGGTAATTTAATTACATGTTAACATTTATTTCAAACATAGAAACACTCATTTTTTTGCTTTCTTTTGTTTAAATGCAGATTCGAAAGAAAATGCCAAACAATTAATGCCACATGAACATCAATATCCTTTGCCAGATTTTCCCTTAATACCGACAAGTCGTGGCTTTTGTTTAGAATATTTAAAAAAAAGTCACTTCTTTCAATTAAATGGCTACTACTACAGTCAATAGCCCGACAGCAACTTTAGAGGACAACGCAACATCATCAATGGTTAAATAGCCTTAAATTATAATTACAAAATAAATGTTTTACTCAAGTTCTTTTTTAAAAATATACGTTTAGAATAAAAGTAACGAAGCTAAGATAGATACAAAAGTACTAATGGCCCATTTCCAAATTTAAAAGCATTATTTAAAAAGTATTAATAAAACTTAAAAACAAGAAAAAAAGAAAGAAATGTGGTGTATTTTTTATATAATTAAAGTCAAATTTTCACATTTAAAATAAGTATGCATATTTTATTAAATTTATAATAATAAAAGTAGATTTATATTTCAATATGTATTTCAAGAATTATTGAAAAATCTTATTAAAATTGTTAAAGATATTCCGAAATATTGATCGCAAATTGTAAAGGATATTTTATTTAAAATAGTTTTGCTTCTTATAAATAGTTCAGAATGCTTTATTAAAACCACTATTAGAAAGTTTGAAATATTTTCTATAAACTGCAATTTATTGTATAAAAAATTCATTGTTCTATTTGTTTGTAATTATAAAAATCCTTTGCCTTTCCTTATTTCGTGGTAAAACTAATTTCGATTTATGTTATCTATTTGTTTTACATCTTTTTGCATTCATTACATATATTTCAAAAATTTGAAATTCTTTTCATAAGTCTTAACATAAAAAAAACAGTATTAAGATTTTATACTAACACAGGTATTCTTTGAAATATTTAAAGAAAAAAATGTTATAGTTTAAATTTCGTCTTTATTTCTGTAAAATTCTACTTATAACTAAAAATGCAATCTTAGAAACTAATAGGTTTTTTTTAAATTGTTTAATGTATATTTTTATGTATGTTTGTTATAATTTATTTTATTTCTTCTATAAATAAAATATTCATGAATAACTGTTTTTTAATTTCTTTGTTATTTGTTGATTTAGGACTCATTGAAAATAAGTTCATTATATTTATCCAAGTCCGGCAAACAAGATTCACGATTCCAGATGTGGCACATAAAAAACAATGTTTTTCGTTAAAAATAATATTAAATTTTATTCCACATTTTTTACTTACCTTTATTAGTTGCAAATTCATTCATCATTAAATAAAATGAAACAGCAAATTTTTTATATACAATCTAAAAAAAACACAACAAATCCAATTTTACTACAATAATTTTTATTTACTTCTTTTTTTGCATACACATACGAAAAAGCATATATATTTTGTGCTTTTCGCACTGCTTTATATTCCTACGGAAAATAATGTTGCTTTCTCTTTTACTCCAGCTGAGTTGTAAATTGTTGTAGACAAAAAAAAAACAGCTGATTTTCGCTTTTTGAGCTGTCATTGGTGTCCACACTGTATACATTGTGGTACATACGTGCTAAAAAAAATAAAAATATCAAACTAAAAAACTCACATATTTGTTTTTTCTAATTCTAATTCTAAAATTCTCTTTTTTACATTTAATTTTTGTATTTCAAGCTTTTGTTTTTGTAGCTTACACTCTTTTTTAAACATGAATTTTTCTTTGGAAAGTTCTAGTTCTTTCTGTTTCAGCTCAAACATTTTTCGATTATACCTTAGTAGATCTTTCAAATCATTTCGCATCTCGCCGAGTACTTTTGATGTTTCCTTGTGAAACGCCGCTTGGTTTTCTACCTGAGTTTTTAATAAATTGTCCCTGTCATTTGGTGTTTGTAGCCGAGTACGTTAGTAACATTAACATCTTCAATTGCGGTTGTGTTATCGTTTTTTGTTGATTCCAAAACCTCTTCAGGTAAATCTTTATTAGTCGCTAAGGTAACAGGGCTCGTGTTATTGCTACTTGTCCCAAAGCAAGTAGACGTAGGTAGACCATTAACTGCTTCTTCCATATTCAGAAGATTGATAATTTCTTCTATTGGAGAAAGCGGGCAAAACTGTGAGACACCACCACTAGTGCTGGAAATACTTACTTTGTTTCTTCGCATCTTCTTCTTGGTGTGAGTTTTTAAATCAGCCCAAACCTTTTTGTATTGTATTGGTATCACATTTAATATAAATAATAAAATAATAATTAATACATACATATTGATATACTTTATATTTTACTCACCTTCTTCCAACCAGCAGTATCTCTTACGGGAGGTCCATTGGAATTAGGGTCGTCCGACAGTTTTATCCACAAATTATTGGTGCGTTGTTTCGCGATTACTGACTGCAACCGTCCTTTGGCCAAATCACTGTGTTGTACCATAAAATCTTTTAAAATTTCAAACTGGCGCTGTTTTGTTTGCAATTTTTTGTCCTTTTTCCTAAAATGAAAAGTTTAGATATAAAATACAATAATTTTCAAATTAACTTACATTTTTTATTTCCTTAGTGCGTGCTTTGCGTTTAGTCTTTTGCTATCGCAAGATATTTTTGAAAGACTCTTTCTTAATAGAGAGTACAGTATTACCAGATTTGCGAAAAGCAGTAAAATGAGATGCGAAAGATAAAACGCAAACGTAATAAAGAGTACCAATCGTACGATTTGGCACCATTTTTCTTTCGCATCGCATTACAGAGTAACCCCCATGTTTTTGATTTTGATGATAACAATAAGGCCACTACATAAATTCATAAAAATCCCTTAAATGGTATAAAAAAACGAACAAATAGAGGACTTTAAAGATAATGATGAGTCATCATTCACAAAAAAGAATACTACAATGTTAACACAAGTATCTACAGACTCTTTGGAGAAAGAAAATAGTTTAAAAACAGCTGATGGTGAGGCAGTTAAAACAAGCTTAGAATCAGACGTTAATAAAACAAATTTAGAATCTGACGTTAGTATTTTAAGTGCTGCTAATCAAGAATGTTTCCAAGTTCTTTCAAACGGTCCAAATTATGATAAGTTTAAGTTAACTATTTTCCATCCAAATAATTCTCAACAATATTATAAGACTGTTGCAACGAGAACATCGTATATTAAAAACTTCTTTACCTCCTGGCGTTTATGTGAAGTAATTATATATTTTTTATACCTATGTTCAAAATGTAACTTTAAAATTTATGAATATGTATTTTAAGAGCTTATGAAGATCGCATGGATTTGCTTAGTGTTAAGATAGAGGGACCTAAACATACGCCCTATGAAGATGGCATGTTTTTCTTTGATATGCAATTGGGTCGTGATTATCCCATCAGTTCGCCTTTATGCCATTATATAAACTACTGTTCGGACCGCCTCAATCCTTATCTCTATGAAGATGGCAAAGTTTGTATATCTCTTTTAGGTACTTGGTTGGATAAAGACACTGAAGTATGGAATTCCAAAATTACTATATTACAAGTGACAGTCTCTACACGAAGTCTTATATTGGTATCAGAACCATATTTTAATGAAGCTGGTTACGAAAAGCAAAAAGGTAATGAAAAACAAATTTGTTTAATTAAAGAAAATCTAATCAAATTCCTCGTTTTTTTTTAAGTACTCGACAAGGTAAAAAAAAAGTCACGCATGTACAATGAAATGGTCGTAATAAAATTGGTACAAGCAAATTCAAAACTAATGCAAAATATTCCTGAAGTATTTCGTAAAGAAATTTCAAATCACTTCAAACAAAACGGTCTTAAAATGTACGAACGTATTAGGATAATTAGAATAAAAAAATGAACAATATAATTAAATTACATATAAACATTTAGTTCAAACATAGAAACACTCATTTTTCATTTTTTGGCTTTATTTTGTTTTAAATGCAGATTCGAACGAAAATACCAAACGAACATCAATATCCTTTGCCAGATTTTCCCATAATATCGGCAAGTCGTGGCTTTTGTTTAACTTTGGCTGGCCTTTTAGAAAATTTCAAAGAAAAATACGCTTATTTAAATGAAATGGCTACTACTACAGCCAATAGCCCTACAGCACCTTTAGAGGACAACGCAACTTCATCCATGATTAAATAGCCTTAAATTATAGTAAAAAAATAAATGAGTAAGTTCTTTTTTAAATATGTATATGCCTTTAGAATAAAAGAAACGAAGCTAAGCTATATACAAAAGTACTAATTGCCAAATTTAAAAGCATTATTAAAAAAAAGTATTATTCAAACTTAAAAACAACAAAAAAAGAAAGAAATGTGGTGTATTTTGTATATAATTAAAATAAAATTTTCACATTTAAAATAAATATGCATATTTTATTAAATTTATAATAATAAAAATAGATTTATATTTCAATATGTATTTCAAGAATTATTGAAGAATCTTATTAAAATTATTAAAGATATTACGAAATATTGGTCGCAAAATTATAAAGGATATTTAATTTAAAATATTTTTGCTTATAAATAGTTCAAAATGCTTTATTAAAATCATCATTACAGAGTTTTAAATATTTACTTTAAACTAAAATTTATTGTATAAAAAATTCATTGTTAAATTTGTCTGTAATTGTATAAATCCTTAGACTTTTGTTATTTCGTGGTAAAACTAATTTCGATTTATGTAAATTATCTTTTTGTTTTACATCTTTTATATATTATTATTAAATATATTTAAAAATTTTAAAATTCTTTTCATGTCTTAACAAAAAAAAAAAAAATAGTATTAAGTTTTCATACTACCACAGGTATTCTTAGAGATATTTAAAGAAAAAAAATGTTATAGTTTAAATTTCGTCTTTATTTCTGTTAAATTCTACTTGTAACTAAATACGGAATCTCAGGAACTAATAGGTTTTTAATTTATATTTTCATTTATGTTTGTTATAATTTATTTTATTTGTACAATATCTTCAATTATTGCTTTCTATAAATGAAATAATAATGAATAATTGTTTTTTAATTTCTTTATTGTTCATTGATTTTAGACTCATTGAAAAGTAAGTTTATTCTGGAAACTGGGGTCACGAACTCGTAGTTGTTGAGAATTATAAATAAACGTATCTCCCTCCAAAGTTTCTTTGGATATCCAAGCCCGGCAAACAAGATTATAAATACGATTGGGAACTTCTTCCAGATGTGGCACATAAAAAACAATGTTTTTGGTTAAGAATAATGTTAAACTTTATTCCACATTTTTTACTTACCTTTATTAGTTGAAAAAAGTACATCTATTTCATTAAATAAAACAGAAAATTTTGTATATACAATTGAAAAAATAACAACCAATTCAATTTTACTACATTAAATTTTCTTTTTTTTCTTTTTTTGCATACACATACGAAAAAGCATATACTCGTACATACGAAAAAGCATATATATTTTGTGCTTTTCGCACTGCTTTATTTTCTTATGGAAAATAATGTTGCTTTTTCTTTTACTCCAACTGAGTTGTAAATTGTTGCAAACAAAGAAAAACAGCTGATTTTCGCTTTTTGAGCTGTCATTGGTGTCCTCATTGTGTACACTGTGCTTCAGAGTGTGAAGTTACTTTTGTTTGTGGAGAACCAGGCAAAACTAGCTAATGAATTTGAAGTAAGTAATATTACTAGTCAGTTGGTGTTCAGCTTCAGAGCGTGAAGTTAGTTTTGTTTGTGGGGAACCAAGTAAAACTAACTAATCAATTTAAAGTAAGTAATATAACAGTCTTTAGTAATATTATTTCTGGCATCAACTAGTGGACAACGGGGACAAGGGTAATTTTCCGTAGGAGTGTAGTAGGCCATTGCCACTGAGACAGCCCCGGAGGCGAGATACCTCAATCAATATTGGGATTTCCGTGGTGACCCGGATATTTAGCTTTTCCTAACGACAGCAGGATATGACGTTGACTAAGGAAACAATGGTAAAGCTCTATCGGTGTGCGGTGAACCACTGCGACCGAGGCGATACCTGGTGGCCAAGTAACACGATCAGCATTGGGTGCCAGTGTTGAGCGAGACACTCAGCCTTCCCTGACTTTACGTACGACAGAGGACTGATATAGTTTCCTTTTTTTGTCTGTACGAAACAAACGTTTGTTTAGTTGTAAGTATTAGTAAATAAAGAAAGAAATTATTAATAAATTTTTTATAATTATATATAATAGTTTTCTTTATTTTATTTTCTGTCCGATACTAGACCCCGACGACCTACCCCGGCATCCGAGCGGAAAACGTGTCGTTACACTGCGTAACCGATTTTGTTAAAATTTTGTTGAACACAGGAGATCAAGCAAATGCAATAAGAATACCTCTTTTTAAAATTGGACCTAGGAGAGATTAAAATCGGGATAGAACTTATAGAAGTCGTGAATTTTGTTTTAAAATGATATTCGTTCTTTTTTAAATCAGAGTTTGTTTACTTACACTCATCATCCATTAAAAGATTTTATTCCAAGGTTGATTTTAAAATGCTGCATTTTAGAGGCTAATAAAGGAGTGAAAGATGAATTTTGAGTTCCTATTCCATTCCCACAAAACGAGTAGTTAGTACGATATATCTTGGTAACTACATAATATAGTGCCCTCATACTTTACACGGTGCGTCAAAAAGAACAAAGTTGAAAAGCCTGGAAAACGATACTACTGGTAAATGATACTACTTTCCGATAAGCGCTATCGAGTAGATAGCAGTTTTTTGGACCTTCATGCATATATTTTTTATAACAACCATACTATTTATGAATTAAATAAAGAATTATATTACGTTTTGAATAGCTTATCAAAATGTCCGTGGGCTTAGGTCTAAAATTTCTTCGATTTACAAAAGGAGCTTTAATTTGGATTTTCAGATAATTGTCTTTACTGAGACCTGGCTTATAGGTAATATCCTTGACTCGGAAATAATTTCTAGTGATTTCAATATTTTTAGGATGGGAAAACTGGGAATGGTGGTGGAGTTCATATTGCTGTTTGTGATAGGTACACATCCGGGGCGTATTCGTGGAAGATCTATATATATCACCTGTTCATATATTCCTTTTTGCTCTGAAATTTGTGGTTCTTGGTGACCTTAACCTGCCTCATATATCTTGGAACTTTTTGCCTTAATTCGGCTCATTAATTTATTGGTAGGATTTTGGATCTTATATTTATTGAGGACCCAAGTATATCTTCTTTATTTCGTATAGATCCTATATCTGTCCCTGAGGATCTTTATCATCCAACTTGATTTTTGTTTATCATCAGTAGTGAAACGCTCATTGTATATGGGACGTCATTTTGATTTTAGTCGTATTGATTTTGGTCGCTTGAATTCATTACTCTCTTCTATTGATTGGTCATCTTTGCTCAGCTCACTACAATATAACTATTGTTCTCTTGATGCGATTTTAGATAGATTTTACGGGGTTTTATTCCAATGCTTTGATGGGTGTGTTCCATTCGTCGTTCGGATCGTTCTGGGCCTTCATGGAATTCGGCTAGCTTAGCGAGATAGAGGAAGAGGAAATCACGGTTGTTTAAGAGGTTTGCAAGGTCAGGGTAAAGTACTTATTATATGCTCTACTCGAGAGCTCGAGTTGAATTTAGTAGAATGGAGTACGAAGTCCTTTTATGACTTTGTTCGTATTAAACGCAAATTATCTACGTTTCCTATTGAAATGCATTATGTTGGGGAATCATCTTCTGATTATCTTGACATTTCAATTATGTTTGCTGACTTCTTTCAGTCTACATATAGAAAATTAGACTTTGTCTCGAATTCGGGGGGTAATTTAGCGTATCCATATTCTGTGGGAAGTGTGTCAATTTCTAATATTCAAGAATTTATTGTTGAATCTGTTCTCAAGTCTTTATCTAAGCTAAAATATACACACTTGCCAGGGCCTGATGGGGTTCCAATCTCTGTCTTGAGGTGCTGGGCTGTTGCTTCGAGCAGTTCGTTGACGTTTTTTTTTTAATAAGCTTTTGGAGATAGGTAATTTTCCTCTTATTTGGAAAGGGTCGTTTATTATTCCTTTGCATAAGTCGGGTAGTAGATGAAATATATCGAATTATAGGGGTATTACCAAGCTTAGTGCTATTCTAAGCTAATGGAGAAGTTGGTGACAGATTACCTCTCTTTTCAGACAAAATCTATAATGTCACCCTCACAGCATTGTTTCTTAAAGAGTAGGTCTGCAGTAACTAACTTTCTGGAATTTACTACGAAGCTTTTTGTTGCTGGTTCTTGTACTGATGTTATTTATATCGATTTTAGTAAGGCTTTTGATAGAGTTGATCATAGGATGTTGCTTCATAAATTAACACAGCTTGGTATTCCTGGATAGTCTCTTACCTTTGTTTTAGTACTCACAAAGTTTTGTTTCGGAATGTATTGTCCAAGGTCGTTTATGTTTCTTCCGGAGTTCCGCAGGGAAGCCATTTGGGTCCGCTGATGTTTTTGTTATTTCTTAATGACCTTCCTGGTTTGTTTTCTGACTGTAATGTTGTTATGTATGCTGATGATGTTAAGTCATTTTATACTTCTCATGATATTTATTTGCAGACTGTTCTGCAACGCAGTATTGATGTTCTTATTTATTGGTGTAGAATTAATTTGAATGATCTCAACCTGAAGGAATGTAGACATGGTTTTTTCCCTCATGAGTGAAATTCCTTTTAGGTATACATATATTGATTCTTAGCTGTTAGAGACTGTTACAATCTTTTTTGATCTAGGTGTGTTATTGGACGATTGACGATTAGTAGCTTGAGCTGTCCTTGGTTTTGTAAAGAGATGGTCAACGGAGTTCTCCGATCCTTATATTTCGAGGCAGTAGTACATTTCGCTTGTCAGACCAATTGTGGAGTATGTCTCAGTTGTTTAGAATCCTTATTGTCAATGTAATATTGTTTCAATTGAGTCTGTACAAAGACAGTCTTTATTATTTTGTTTAAGTGGCTTACAATGGAATTATATTGGTCGATTTCCTTCACATGATAAAACTTCTTACATTGAAGCGCAGAAAGGAACCTTTGAGTTTTTATTTTGTTTGCAACCTCATTGCGGGTAATATTTAATCTGAGTTTCTACTTCTTAACCTGAATTTTAGCATCTCTGTTAGATTTTCCCGTAATTACCGTCCTCTTGCACTGGGGTTCTACGGACGAATTATGAAAATTCGTTACCTTTTGTAGATTGTGCAATGATTACAATTTATATTATGAATTTAATGATTTTAACGGTGACGTCAATGATATTAAACGTGGTTTTCTTTCTGTCATTAATTTGTAAATTTTATAATGTTTATTTTATAATTAAGTAATTCATTGTATATTTTATTAGCTTTACGTATATGCTTTTATGTTCACCGTGTGATTAAGTTCTGTAGCTGATTCCTGTTCTCGTTGCCATAAATTATTTGCTTGTATCCGCTATAGTTCGGGCTGTAGTGTGTACGTGTCTCCACGCCTTGGAGACGAGCACTGCACGGTCGGCTGAGTGGTGGTACCGTTCGATAAAAGAAATGAGACTTCAGGTTCAGAAATCCATTGAAATTGCCGGTGTTTTTTTCTTTATTATTTTAATTTTTACAATTCATTTCCTTAAAGATAAGGTCTCAGCGCCCTAAGAGCTTTATTCAGACAGGCAAACGTTATAATCTTATATTACCTTTAGTAGCTAATATTGCAAATAGAATTTAATGTAAAGAAAAAAAAATCAAATTTAAATAATATAATATATATATACAAATAAAAATATCTTTTTCAAAATGTTGACATGCTTTTGTTATAAATCTCTGTTGCTTTGTTTTCCTTTTCTTCCATGCAAGAAATACTTCACTCCATCTGACCATCTCAATATTTACAAGACCTATATCCGACCCAAGATGGAATACCCTCATGTATGGGCCGGTGCTTCAAAGTCTATTTTGGAGCTTCTCGAACGAGTACAGGAGAGGGCGAAGATGCTTATTGATGACGATAGGGTAGCCAACTCTATTGATTCGTTAGAGCACAATGTGCCGTGTGTTTCATTGTTCTATCGGTACTATAACGGAATGTGTTCTGACGAAATAAGGAATTTAATTCCTGATAATCACATATTTTCTTGTGCTACTCGTTTTTCCCGTAGAGCTCATCCATTTGTAGTTGATTGTCCAATGAATCGCACAACGCCTTATAGGGAGAATTCGTTCTTCAGTCGCACAGTTCGTTTGTGGAATAGTCTTCCAGCGAAAGTATTTCCTGTCACTTACGATATAGATAAATTCAAATCAAACGTACATAAATACTACTCCCTGTATTCTCCTCCCCATAACCTATTTTCCTAGCACCAGCGCAATGCACTGCATAAGTATGGGTCATTCCCAGAGTGCTGCTTTTAAAATATCATCGAACTGTTTTTACATGAACTGCATTGCTACATTTAAATCATCCAGCTGATTGAGTTCTTTTAACTGCATTTTAATTGTTATAAATTTATTGTTTATGTTTCCAACACTCTCTTTATACATATGGCAAATATAATCTTCATCTTCATGACGTTTTAAATTATCAAATTGACGTTTATCCAACATAGAACTCATATCATGAAATTCTTTGCCGCATACTTGATATTGTTTTCAAATTTTGGAATTTTCTTTTTCACACTATTTAACTTTCTTATTATATCGTCTTTATTAATCTTCTTTTTTTTTTTTTTTGTTTAAAAAAAAGTAATGGGAGAGAGTTACTAAAATTGACTTTACGTTGCAGGGTTGCCATTTTTTTAAATTTTTAAAGGAACTCATGAAAAATCATGCGATTGTAATAATAAAAACTGTTAACTGTTTTTTGAAAATACAGTTTCAAAGTTATAAAAAAAAACATGATGATGTTTTCATGAGTTTTATTACAAAAAAGTTCAACAATTCCGTCAATTTCTAACGTATTTCTAAACCTTAAGTCCCATTTTATTTTTAACTAAACACAGTTTCTTAGTTCATAAATAGTATGATTCTTATACAAAATAATGCGCGAAAATTTAACTAAATTTGAAAAATTTAGAAAAAACTTAATGAAATATGTGTTTGCTTGAGAAAAACACCTAGATTCTTTAAGGCTACTTAAACGACATCTTCTACTTATATAAAAGAAGACTAAAAAATGCGTTGTAATTGATGTTCTCTGAAATGCGTCAATCGATTATTTTGTAAGCCCTTAAACGAAAAGTGAAGTCAGTACCAAGGTTGTTATGTATATGCAGTTTTTGTGGGTCCATTGGTTCGAGACTTATTGACGTTAGAGTGAAACCCTTTGTATTGCATAATTTTTACTGGAAAACTAAATTTGTGGGTTTGTTTGTTTGTGCCTTATAGACAGCTAAACCGCTGAACCTATTTTCGTGAAATTTTTGAAATATTTTTTCGAATGTCCCAAAGGACATAAAAAGTGTATATTTATTTGTAAACATTTTTAAATTGGTAACAGAAAAATACTCTAAATTTGGCCCAAGCAGATTCATAGTCAAGCCAAATCATCAGACAAAAATGGGTGGGCGAGGTACCTCCGATACAAAGCAAATATTAACTTTTGTATATCGTGAGAACGGTAAAAGCAAAAGCTTCTGTATTTGGTCTGAATAACTTCAAAGTCAATACAAATCATTAGACAAAAACTGGGCAGAATTGGACAAGTGGGCGTGGTACCTCCCAACTAAACTAAATATTGATTTCATTATATCTAGACAACGGTTAAAGCTAAAGTTGCTGTATTTGGTCTGAACATCAGTCAAAAAGTGGACAGAATTGGACAAGTAGGCGTGGTACCTCCCATACAAACTAAATATTAATTTCTGTGTATCTTAAGAACGGCTAAAGCAAAAGCTTCTGAATTTGGATTGAATGACTTTATAGTCAATACAAGTCATCAGGTCATCAGTGGACAGGATTGGACAAGAAAGCGTGGTACCTCTCTTACGAACTAAATAATAATTTTTGTATATCTTTAGAACGGCAATAAAAGAAGTTTGTAAATTAGGTTTAAACAACGTTGTGAACAATACACATCATCAGTCAAAAACTGGCGAGGTTGGATAAGTAGGCGTGACAAATTCTATTCATACTAAATATTGTATATTGTATATGTGGATAGCGACAACATTAAAGCTTCGTTATCTATCCACATCAGCCAAAAAGTCGGAATTACTGAAATCACACTGGACAAAAACTATCTATAAATATACAGTGTCATTCTGGAAGGTAAAAATGATTGAATTTTGATCGGAAGGGCACAAACCGGAGAAAAAGGGTAAAAAATTTAACCGAGATAGCATTTAAGATAATAATTAAGATGGGGGTAGCGAAGCACGCCGGATTTTAGTTAGTATGTATTTGTTATTTAAAAGGCTTATTTCTCCTCTTTCAATATCCGAAAGGAAACTTAAAATCGAGTAATATTCAACTAAGTTATTAGCTTATAGGTACTCTAAAGTCTGAAAACCCGGTTTTTTATCCGTAACTTGAGATTATGGAGATGTTTTGAAAATTCCAAAAACGGTTTGTTGTTCTACTCGACAACGCCTATCAGACAAATAATATCACTTTCCAGGTATTTTTTTGTCGCACCGTGCTATCGAAGTGAACAATGCAGTATTTACCCTACATTTCAATAAATATGTTTTTACGTTTTAACCTTTTTAGGACGTTTGAGTTCGTTTAAATTGCGTTAAAATAAAAGAATTACCGCTTAATTTTGTTGTTTTACAGTTTTTATTTTACTACACAATAAATTTTATAATGTCTGTCTTAATACAACACTTAATATTCGTTTATACAACATTTTTATTTCTGCTTTAACACTTCTGTATTTTACGACAGCCAAACGACAACTAACTGACATGTAGGTAAAGTCCTTTATGTCAGTTAGGTGACTACAGTTTGGAAGGTTCAGGGAATATTCACCATCTTCTATTTCCATATCCGTTAATTCAAATGTAACGTAAAGAGGGTAGATATGGCGGTGCTGCCAAATTGACAGGGTGACACAAAATATACCAAAATCCCACAATGCAGTGTTGTATTTTTATTTTCGTAACAATATCAACATGAGACTTCACAGCATCAAAATTATTTGATGTCAGGACCTTTCGAACTTCTGTAAGCCGTTATTTTTCAAAAACAATGCTAAAAACTTATAAAGACTACTTTGTTTATGCGCACTGGCATTATTATTAAAAAAAATCTAAATAGATTTTGATTGTTAGGTCTCTTTTTGCATTTCCTGTGATAATATTGACAAGCAGGTGGTTTATACAAAGATTCCTAAGAAACTAGCTTTACCTAGTCTTTTTATAAATATACAAATACTTATATTTTTAAGCACAACTCCCCTATAATATCTGGGGAATTTTTTCCCAAATTTTTTTACCGCATTCTGCCTCTATTTGACTTTCATAACACCTACATTTTTTAGCGGGGAAAAATTTCCCATTTTCTAAGTTGTTCGGAAAGCGCGAAAAGGGAAAACAGAAAAATTTCCAAGAGTGTTTTTATTCAGAATAGAGAGAAAATTCCCCGGGAAATGTTCATGATAAGGTTGATTGTTTCTAACAGGTTACTTCTGTCGGTTGCAAAATCTTTCCCACTACTGCATATTGTCGGCTATGCAGTGTTTGTTTTGCCAAGGGCATCAATACAGGATCATTTAGTATATAGGGCCAAGCGATACCAAACTTTCACAGTTAAACAGCTTTAAACAAATGAGCACATACATATCTAAATTATATACAATTTTTTTTTCATTCTGGTCTATAGATTACATTTCCTTACAGACTAAAGTATAAATAAAAGTACTGAAAATTCATTATTATTGATTCAAATATAGAATAACTATTGTCTTTACAACATCAATAGAATTACAGAAATCAATTAAATGATAAAAATGATTGAATGTTAAACGTATCTGACGACAGAAGTCGTTGTTTACATATACTGACCGATAATACTTGAAGGTTAATCGTTGAAAGTTGCGAGTTGGTCTAGTAGGAACTTTAAAAATAATACGGCTTAATAGAAACGCCGAATTTATGTCATCTCCAATTATACTCAATAGGAAGAAAATACACAGCATAGTTCGTCGGCTTTTCAAAGTAGGTAACTGAATGAGCTCGAGCCTGCTTTCATATGAAGGAAGTATATACGAGCTCCCTTCAAGTCCACTCAAACAAAATAGAAGAATCTGTTTTTGAACTGATTCAATACTATTACTGTACGTATTGAAGTAGGGATCCAATGTACTATGATAGGACGAACTATAGATGTAAATAAATGTTTCGTGACGTCATAAGGACCAGAAATTTTTTTTTTTTTTCATAAATCCAAGTACGCCATTAGCTTTGTTCACCATCATTGAGATATGATCACAAAATTTAATGTAATAGTTAGTTGCATTTTTTAATATTTAAATCCAATAAATGATCACCATTCAGTGAAATAATTAGTATCAGTTTGTAAAGATGATTGACCAGTAAAGTTATTAAAGGAATAAAAAATTTTACCATCATCGGCATACATCAGAATATTGGAATGAAAGATCGTTTATAAATAATGTAAATAATATCGGACCAAGATGACTTCCTTGAGGCACTCCAGAGCGGATGTCAATAGTTTTAGAAATAACATTTTTAAATTTTACTTGCTGGGTTCTGCATGAGAGATAAGATATCAGCCATCGAATTTACTAAGTCCCATGCGTGATAACGTGTAAAGTAAAATATCGTGATTGACTCTATCAAACGCTTTACTAAAATCAGTATAGATAACATCAGTTTCTCTGTTGTCAATAGAACCATCATTTGTTTTAGTTGTTAGTTCCAAAATGTTAGTAGCTCGATGATATTAGTTGTCAGTTGAAATCTTTTCAAGTTTTAGAATTGCATTCAGTCAAGCGATTTCTCTATAGTTCGAAAACTCCAGTTTACTTCCGGATTTAAAACAGGGAATAATGTATGATTGTTTCCAAATGGGTAGCAAATAACCCAATTTAATAGATTTGTTGATAATTATAGTCAGAGGTTTAAAAAGGTAATCAGGAAAATTTTTTAGAATACAATTTGGTATGCCATCAGGACCAAGAACAGATGAATTTTGTAGAGACCTTAAGTTCAAAATAAATAAACGACGAATTTATACTTGATGTATGAAAAATTTTGTAAGGGTAGAAAGTTTGGTCATCAAATAGTTTAGCTGAATTTGTTGTAGCAAAAAGTCCGAAAATAAGTTGCTTATAGTTACGAGTATCATCCTCAGCATAACATGAGCCAAATTTCACTTGCGAGACGTTTAGAAAAAATAAAATTATAAAATGCTTTCAGATTAATCTTCAATTTTATTTTCATTCGAAGTAAAAAGCCATTATATGCCAGTAATTTTGAAATCCACTGAAGGGCCAAATAATGTATACTTTTTTATAAAGTTTATTTTTTTATTTTTTATGTTATATAAATAGTAATAGTTCCTTAGAGGACACTTATTCTTGCGCGCCCTTATTTTGGGAACCGCTTCGGAAATGAAATGATGTAAAACAGCATAGAAGTTGGAAACCATGCTCTTGATTATCTCCATATATAATAAAATTCCTAACAGCATTTGATAATAATTGATTAGATTTTGTGTAATCTAGACGAGAAAAGCAAATAACTTTGTTGCGTAGATTACCATGTGTTTCTAATGGAGAAAGATTAGTGGAATGAAAAACATTCAATTCTAATGTGGGATGGTAACTATCTTCAGGATAAGTAATAGGATGTAAACTCTGAAGGTATATAGTAGTTTTCCAGATGCATTAGCGTCGTGATTAATTTGAAAAAGCACCAATGCGACCAAAGACTATGTATATCGGAATAATTGGATAGATCAATAACATCTTTAATAGCAGAGATGTGCTTGTCCTTGCTCGACCGGCGAGTTAGGAGGTATATATAAACATGTAATATATAGATAAGCAGCATTAAGTTTTATATTTACGGTCTAGAACTGCAATAAGAGCACCGTAACCAGATTTATGTTGACGATCAAATCTAAATATTAGATATTTTGGGAATAAAATTTCAAAATTGTAAATGTTCTTTGTATTATTTAACTAGGTTTCAGATAAAGCAATAGCGAGATAATAAAAATCAAACCTGCTGACGTAAAGCGTGGTCCATTTAGTATTAAGACTTCGTACGTTTTGAAACACGATATTTATTGGGTTTTTAGTAAATATATAAATTTTTTGGAACAGAATTATCCCTCGATGAAAGTCGTACGACATTATTTGAAATTTGATTGTCCTTAATAATGTACTTTCGAACGAATGTGTTAGGAGGCCAAAGTGATGAACTAAAAATTGTATCATAAAGATCAAACGGAACCGTTATTTTAAATAGTGTAACCTTTCTTGGTATGGAATACCTAAATTTTTTCACATATACATCCGGGATGAAATTCAATTTGGATTTTAAATAGTTATGAATATCAACAGGAGAAGTTTCAAATGCAAATCGAGGTATAAAAATAGATTTAAGTGGCGGTATAACTTTACGATGAACAGTTTTGTTATTTCGTAAAGATATAGATGCTGTTATAGTGGATTCTATTCAAAAATTAAACGGGAAAAGATTTTCATTGATTAATGGGTTTTTTTGAACAGAATTTTCAGATGTAGCAGTTAAATTATTTGATGACATGATATTAGATGGTGCTTGTGCATTTAGAGCACAAGAATTGTCATCAGGAACAATTTGTTTAAAGTCGGCTGAGTCAGAATTAGATTAAAGTCACCACGTATTTTAGATCGAACAGTTTTATTCGAATTCCTGGCTGACTTTCGACGTTTAGACAATGGTTGTGGGGGAGAGTTAAGTGCATCCAATGATTTACAACTCTCAAACATGTCCCCGTACTAAGCTACACTTTTATCCTGAATTTCCTGGAAATTTTTTCTTGCGCTTTAAAAAATTTGTAGAACTCAACACCTATTTTTCTGCAACCAGCACAGCACCATTGTACTCCCTTATGTTTAAAAATATATTCGGCAACTAAAGCTGAAAGACCCGAACATTTGAAATGGCATAATCCAGGGCATAACCAACATATGACGAATCTTTCATGATCTAAAGTAATCGAACAATATTGGTTCTAACAATTTGTCCCGGTATAATTCGCCATGACAAGATATGTTCAAATTTGAAAATTTAACGATAGAATTTAATAATTGAATAAAACAAGAAATATTTGTTGGTTAACAGCAAATTAATTTATAAACCGCAGGATGGTACCACTCTAACAGCAAATATAAAAACCACTCAGGTAAAAAGCTTCAGCAGATGTTCAAGGGGTTGTATTTAATAGACACTATAACCATACCGTTGAATTTATAACTGTTTTATTCTATTGTTGTTGTTTCAAAATACTTTTTGTCTTTTGTGTGTTATGTTCTGCTTACTTTCCATAAACTGAAAAAATTATTGTTGTTGCACTGTTGATGTTGCAAGAGTGAATATACATACATACTATATCCATAGATATTTTGTTTAGATCACTTTTCTGTGAAAGTTTATGTTGTTATTATAATTGGTGTAAATTGTTTAAAAATGAAAATTGTAAAATTGTATAAAAACACGAGCTAATACGATAGACACAAGTTTTTATTATATTACAATAAAAAGTTCAATTATGAATGAAATTGCAGAATTGTCACTATTCAGATTGCCACTTTTTAGATTATAACAAGTAATTGTTTTTAAACGTCGTATTCTATCATAACTATCCTCATCATGATATATGTACATATGTCTTATATATATATATATATATATATATATATATATATATATGTACACATTTTTGGACGTTGCAAATATCTTCCTCGCTACGGCATGTTGATCAGATGTAACCCTACAGGTAAGCTGTCAGAACGCAACACGTTTTTGTTGTCTATTAAAAGATTCGTTATTGTGATAATTCTGGATATATACGGTTGAATCTATTAAAACATCCAACTAAAAATATTGTTGCGTCTTAACCTTTTTTAAAACGTATGAGTTCTATTAAATTGCGTGAAATTAAAATAAATACCACCTTGTTGTTGTTTTACAGTTTTTATTTTCTCACTTTATCTTTACACAGTTTGTCTTAATACAGCAACTTAATATTTGTTTATACAGCACTTTTATTTACGTCTAAACACGACTATATTTTATGACAGCAAAACGATAACTATCGACGTAGGCAAAGCAATCTCCTTATATACCTAATTGCCTACAGTTTGGAAAGATCCGGAAATCCTCATATCCCGTATTTTATATCCGTTAATTTTAAACATGTGAGATGGTGTTACCCAAAGATGGTCAAATTGGCAATACCGTCAAATACAAAATCAGTACGGCGAAACCATCAAATACACAAATCAGTACGACAATACCGGGGTAACACATTATCAACTTTTACACAAACCAATAGACAAAAATTCGACCCTAATCCTTCAATGCAAAAATTGTCAGGGCTTTAAACATACTGGAAACTTTTGCAATATACATTCACGTTGCGTCAAATGTTGGGGAGATATAGCACTATTGAATGTCAAAAAACACCAAAGATAGATCCAAAATGCTGCAAATTGTAGATGTTGTATTATTGCTCAGCAACTACAGAAAAAGCGATAGAATATCTTAAAAATGAGAAAAACGGAAGAAGATCTAAATATTATTATACCCAGTAACTTCTCTGATGTGCGTCAATCAAATATTTCATATGTTACCACAGTTAAATTCAATGGAAAATTATGATCTTATCGCAAAGCTTAGAAAAGTGTCTAGCAAGTCTAGAAAAAAAGTTGTGTAATTAATCATTTCCGATATAGAATAATGTGATACAACGCAAATGGTCTTTCCAAACACAAAAATGAATTGGAAATAAAATTTAAGCTAGAAAAGACTAACATACAGTGCACTCGGGATAACGTCAAAACATCAACTCTTTTTTTAACATTGTCTACTTTAAAACGTCAACCAAACCACAACAGCCTTCAAACACCCACTCTAAATATTGTAAAAATTTAGCTTTAGTAACAGTTAAAACACTTACATATAGCACTTGATCAACATGAGAGTATTAAATCAAAATTTTAAAATTTTCAATAGAGGTGAAAAACTGTTTATGGTTACATTTTAAGAGAATTTGAAAATCCGAATACATCATAATAAGCAAAAAATAATACCTTTTTATGAAAATATACGATACATTTTTATTTCCACTTTTGTATTAAAGTAATAACATTTTGCTGATATAAAGGTAGTCACTACACTGCCACGAAAATGGTCTCAAATGTGGTTTTCGAGATGAAAGAGTAATCGGAATACGTTGAAATTTTTACAGTAGATAGATATTTATGTTGTTAGTTGATTTCTTGCACAAAGTAAAATTTACTAATTTTGAGTTAATACCCTCTTGCTGATCAAGTGCGATATATATATATTTATTTTTTGAAATTAGATCCGAGTTTGGATTCCCTTGTAAGTTGCATAGAAATGAAGTCAATATACACATGTAGTGTTTTTTCTTGTTTAGATGTTTCTTTGTTCTCTTTGGAAATTTGGTTTTATTTTTGGGATATGTTTTTATTAGGTTTTAGTTTATGAACAATAAAAACACTTTAAACTGCACTATTAATATGTTCTTTATTAGAAATGTCTACATTCAAAACGGTTACAACCTCACTCACTATCCTACATAAATTTTACTCGTAATAAATACTACCACACCATCCATCCCAGTAATTCTTTAATCCTAGTAAGAGTAAGCAGAAGTTTTCCAGGCTACAACAATATGCGCTGCAACAAAAAATGGTGCTACATCAATAACTTCTATTTATAATCCTCCGAGACACAATTTCAAAGAACTGGATTATGCAGATATAATCAAGATATATAAACATAAATTTATAATGAGTAGAGACTTTAACTCTAAAAATACCTTTTGGGGCTCTCATCAAAGGGACTACATATATCGTGCTGATAAGAAGCTTCGCTGAATTGATTCAAGATGCTGTTTGGAAAAGTACACCGATATTGAATGAAAAGAAAATAGTCTAGTCCAAAGTTAATTAGTCCAAAGAAGTAAGGATATCGATCCTTCATACAAAACAAATTTCAAAAGAGCAGCACAAATTCTGAAAAGAAAAATTTCTGAAATAAAAAATTCAAATTTGCAACAATATATTCAAAATCTATCCTACGAATAAGGACGCCACTCTTTTTGGAAAGCTACTAAGCAATTAAATCAGCCAATAGAGCAGACGAACCCAATTAAAAATCCTGACGGGAAAGAAGAAACTCCGACATGTATAGAATATAGATAATATAGAAGTCATAAATTTATCAATGCCCACAAACGAATATATGCAATATCGAAATTACAACAAGCAAAGTTAAGAGGGAGATTTTCAAACTTAAATCAGAAAAGGCTCCAGGCTGCGATCTAATAGCTGCGGAAGTTCTTACACAACTACTTTATAAAATGCTTACTATGTTAATAAACATCATGAAGGCAGTTTTTTGTCTACATTATGTCCCATTGTACTGGAAGGTATCAACAATTATTATGATTTTAAAACCTGGAAATAAACCCGACTCTTATTATCCAATATTACTCTTACCTATTGCTTCTAAATTATTTGAGAAAATATTCCAAAAGAGGTTAAACTTTTTCTTAGAAAACAATTTGTTAATACCAAATCATCAGTTCGGTTTGCGACAAAAAAATTCAACAATTGCATAGGACAACAAATGTCACCGAAGACGCTTTTGCGTCCAGAAAGATATGTTCGGCTATATTTCTTTATATCGCTGAAGCTATTGACAAGGTTTAATATCCAGCCTTTTGAAAAAATTTAAAGATATTTTCCCAAGAAATTATTACTACTTACTAAAATCGTATATTGAAGATAGATTCTTCCAGATCCAATATGAAAATGAGTTTTCTCAACTAAAAGAAATAAAGGCGCGTGTCCCTCAAGTATGGTTGCCAGATGTACTGTTTTTATCAGTACATGTACTAATTTTTGTTGATTGTACTGATTTATGCATAACATGTAAGTCAGTACACAAATGTACTGATTTTTTCATGTTTGTACTTTTTTGTACCGATTTCTATTCCAAAATTCTTTGAGCGTATAAAATTGTATTGTATTGTTGCTAATTCTCTTTGAGAAAACCAGTGAAGTATTTGTGGAGCTATAAAAAGTATTCAAGGATCAATAGGTATTGGTTGTTTGCATCAAGTTCTTCGCAATAGCACTTACCACGGTTGGTGTATTTATTATCAATATTTTGCTTTTTGAGTTAATCGTTCTACTAAGTTTCGTTTCATACTCTCTTTTATATTGTTGAAACAGCAAAAGTCTAATTTAACCCAGAACAACTTCATGAGGGTTTTCCTAGCCAATGTCGCCATAAGTTATCTATAAAAGTTAACTTCAATTGCAATTTCGTTACAAATTAATATTTTGACATTGGCTCTTTTAGTTCCAAGCCACAAATATAATGCTGAATAAGATCTAAGAAAAGGATAACTTAATAGTTGCTAATTTTTTCTAGATAACCAACCAAGTGACTGCAGGACAAATTAGTGCAACAAAATAATTAAAACTTTTTTAGATATAATAACTTTAATAAAATTGAGAAGAACTGATGCCACTTTGACTTTGACAGGGACAGAAACCGAGTTCGAACTCGAACGGGTTCAATCAATCTGCACAATATAAAGTAATAAGGAAATTCTTTCCCGACAACCCTACCCCCAAGGTAGTATTCTTGGACCTATGTTGTATCTTATATACACGAAGGATCTTCCGATTTCTGACAATATTGCGACTGCAACGTTTGCAGACGATACAGATGTTACTAGGGAGATCGATTATTCGACTTTTTTCAAAAACCGGTTTTCGGTTAATAATAATTCAAATAACCGGTTAACCGGTTCTTTTATATATCTTTATAGTAAAATTGTTCTTAATTCTTGAAGCGCAGAGCTGGACCACGTCGTTTTAAAAATAAGCAGAAGCTGATGGAGAGCTTAAAATTAAAGTGGCAATCAGTAATAACAATAACTCTAACAAACCTCATAATAATTATGCCAAAACGGTGTGCTGAGGCCATAAAAAACAAAGTACAGACAAATGCTTAAGGTTCAAATAGCTACTCAAGGAGCTAATTTCGTTATTGTTGTATTACTTGGTAGAGAATGGAATTAAAGGTTTGTTATTATAGTCATAATTAGGTGCCTAAGATAACAAAATTTAAATGTTTTACTTTGAATAAATCTATTAGTAATATAAGAGTTCTTGTTCGCCTCGACAAGAAAATTTGCTCAGACTTCGAGCAGCACTGTATGTAAATTTATACACCTCGTATTTAATAGTGTGTGTTTCACTGTGGTATGTTAGGTAAGAACCCACCAACCAAAAAGTTGTCGGTTCAATCCCAGCCCACACCGTCTGACAATTTTCAACAGCGATATCACTTCACAACATTACTGGCGACTGGTTATGTGTATTTACGCTGTGAAAAACTTCACTAACTAATATATCTGACATTCGGAACCGGCTTTCAATAAGTCTAGTTGATCATTATCCATATATAAAAATGAATATTTATTTACAGATGAGAAAAGGTTATTTTTGCTCAAAAGTGCATATCTTTTTCGATGTACCTTGGTTGTCACCTTCTTTGTGAGGCGCTCAAGGTTGTCATATATAGAAAAATAATTAAATTTATACAGATAGTTAAACGACGGGCATAATTTCAATAAAAAATATGCAAACGTATAAAAATAATACTTATTTTAATTAACCGGTTGTTCGTGTTAAATTAACCGGTTTATTCCGAATTCGAAAAATGAAGATTTTGAAAAAACCGTATTCGACAAAACCAAAACAACCGGTCGAATAATAACCGTCCGATCTCCCTAGCTGTTACCGCAGTGGGAAGTAATACTTTAGAGGTTTCTACGAACCTTCAATTAGCCGTCGATAACATCTCTTTTCGGGCATCGAAACTTAAAATAATTCAAAATCAATTTATAAAGTATTTTCTATTAAAAATACACCATATGTGCCTATTAGAATATAATGAACAGCTCTGTAATACCACATTCAAATTCACTAAAATACCTTGGAATGACTTTGAATTCCAAATTAACCTGTGGTCATCACATCCAGAAAAAACGAAAAGAGTTAAAAATGAAATATAAGAATTGACAATGGGTCATAAAAATACATACTTCAGTGTCAACAAAAAATTAACTAGTAGACTACCAACAAATCATCAAGCCAATATGAAGCTATGACATCCAATTATGGGGCTGCGCAAAAAATATAAACATTTCAAAATAAAATTCTCCGCAATATTGTCAACGCACCGTGATATGTAAAAAATGAAGACTTACATAAGGATTTAAATATTGCGAACATTAAGAGTGTTAAGACGACTAAAACAAAAAAAGAAAAAAAACAGGACAGGAAAATACGATTACATTTTGTAGTCACAAAGATGGTGTGCTGAAAATTGCAATCACAATAAATTTTGCTATTTCAAATCGTTAGCAAAAAATGAGGTGACTTTAAGGTGAACTTGTGTATATTGCAATAACTGTGCGTCAAAGAGTAGAAATGAAAGCTCATAATTAAAATTTAATGTGTTTTTATTTCTTTTCTTAAAAAATACATTAATTTGATAAATTTTAATATAAATTTAATAATTAAAAATACCATATTTTTGTTTGATCGCTGTTTACTTTAATATTCTTGATTTTTCAGTGCACAGCTGTTTTATTCTCATACAAAAGAACAAGTGTTACCGGATTTTACATATTTTCATGTTAAACAAATCACGCGATCTCCAGCACATAGAAATATGAGATTTGCGATTTGAAACTTTCAAGTGATTAACAAATTTTGCGTTTTTCATCACATGTATTTATTTGATGTTGGTGCCAGTACTAATATAAGTCGTATATATAATCAAAGAGTATACAATACTTTACTTTACTTACTTTACTTTATTTATCCATATATTCTGCTTTTATCTGTAATTAATCATGTAGATACTTATTCTATGCGTAATTGATACTTATTATAAACTTATCAACTAAAACTCAAAATACTGCAGAATAGCCGCAATCCATCACCAAAACAAATCAACTCTTATACTATAGTCCGCAAAAAATGGAAAAACGGAAACACTCATATACTTAAAACTAACCTAAAACACTACCTTCAACTAATTAACAACAACAGGGCACAGACATCCGCTTCACTGTGCAGTGTTATACACCAGGCTGTTCAAATCCAGCGTATTAACCCTCCTGTGATAAAATAGCAGGCCTTCGTCGCCATAGAGCAGCCCCTCGTCCCTCAACGTTAGGAGATCCACAGGCAACAGGTATCTGTGCACCCTTAGGGTCTTCATATCACTCCTGCTCTCGTAGCAGCCGGTCACCACCTCAATCTCTAGGGCGGACGATCGTTCCAAAAATGTCAGCGCAGTCCTCATAAGAAAAACATCGATCCTCTCGAAACCCGCATGGTCATAAATGGCCCGACAAGACGGTTTGCGGAACGAACCATCGGGGAACTGGCGAGCCCTTAATCGAAGGCAAGCCGACAAAAAAAACCACTCTCAGACCCTAAGCCTCTCCATCTGATGGGACGAAAATCCAAACCAGACAGGGAAGGCATAAGACATCAGAGGTCTGATGATCTGCCTGTATATAAGCAGCTTTACCTCCCTACGAAAACCTTCTCTTCGGCGCAGAACCTACAGTATGAGTGGTATATCCCCTTGATCCTATCCAAAACAGAATCTACATGTCGATAAAACTCAGAGCCTTCGTGAAAAATCACTCCGAGATACTTAATCCTGTCGGAGAGTCTTACAACCTCACCGCCTACCCTCAGCACAGGTACGAACTTCCTTGCGTTGGGATACAGCCGCCTACGCCGACCCTTAAATATTACGCAATCCGTCTTTTCCATATTCAGGCAGAGACCCCATTTGCAGAAGTATCCGTGCAGTCTACCTAGGTATCCGTTGAGTAGTCTCTAATTCACCATTGCCGCTCTGGGGCCAGATGCCGCAACAAGCACATCGTCCGCATACAGAAGGAGTAAATTTCCGTCAGGTGGCCGAGGTATATCCGACACTACTGGGCCAGGTCCCAGTAATGACCCCTGCGGCATTTCAGCAACAACATTTCTTTTATCAGAGAGTGTATCACCCACTCCCACTCTGAGGGAGCGATCCCTCAGGAATTCCGCAATAATTCCGCAGAGATGCCTGTTGAAACCAAACGACATCATCTTACGAATTATTCCCTCCTGCCAAACATTGTCAAAAGCTTTTGCGAAGTCCAGGCTCACAGCAATCGTCGGACATCTCCTACTCAGTCCCCTTGCTACATAGTCCGCAATTGACATCAGTGCATGGGACGCATAGTGACCCTCTTAAATCCAAATCGGCAATCCAGCAATATCTCGTTATCGTCTATGTACCTTCTCATACGCTCCAAAATAAACCACTCCATAAGCTTACCCAGGCTAGAGAGCAGAGATATGGGTCTGTAGTTACCAGCACCCCCAGGGTCAGGCCCCGGCTTGGGCATAGGCACAATGATCGCACCCTTACATGCTTTCGGGAAGTAACCAACGTTGAAGCAGTGGTTAAGCACCAACGCCAAGCACCTCCATGTGGTGATGTCAGTCTTCCTCAGGATCAGGTCCGGTATGCCATCCGGCCCGCTGGATCTCTTGTTAGGTCTACTGGACAATGCACTGCCAATATCAGAGGGAGTCAGCAAAGAAAAACCTCCTCCAGCGAAATCCCCACCTCGAACACCATCCGCCGTAATATCTGGGCCAATTTCAAAGATTGGGGCCTGATTCCTCAGCCCCTATACCTCCTCCAAGACCATCCCTACGATAGTAGAAGACTGGAGATTCGCAGCAGCTCTCTGCACACCGCAGAAACGTTCAGCCAAAAGATTCGTCTAGCGTCATCCGTAATGAGTACTCCATCATCCCTCATTATGCCAGCAACCGCCAACCATCGCCGCACACCTGCAGCACTCTTCACTTTCCGAAAAGTCCTGTTGTCCACCTTAATACTCCATAGATAATCCGTCCAATAATTCTGCTCAAACAAAGCAATTGCCCCCTGGGCTCTATCCAGGTTCTTAACTCAGCCCTCAATATGGGAATTCTTAAGACATCACCCGTTCTCCTCAGTATCCCCCGAAGCCTCTTCTTCTCCGATATGAAGTCGAGGATGTTGTCGGGGATTCTTAGCACGCCGGCATGACGCACTGGTAGTCTTGGAACCGATTCCTCAATCGCAGTTCTAATGACGCTAGTCATAGACTCGATGCAGTCATTTCGCGGGAGGTCACATTCCGATCCGTGAGGTCAGGTAAATCACGAGACAGTATCGAGTTAAAAGCCCTCGTATTCATCCTATTGAAGTCAAAGAGATATCGCTGCTCTCTACCGCAAAGTCCATCCATCTGCAAGATCAACTCCACAGCCCTGTGGTCAGACTCATAGTGTAGAGTTTTAAGCCCATCTGCACTTCCCCGCACCGGTACAACATCAGATGATGACTACGTCGATAAACGATGGGTTCCCACATGGAAACATGTCGGGCCCTACGTGCGACGTATCTCCAGCTCAGGATACATCCTCAGGAATTCTCTGAGTATACAATACATAGAGTGTGCATCTCATATATGCAAAATTGTTCTATGAGGGTTGTATAATTGTAATCTGTCTTTTTTGTCTGCTGTCTTAATGGTTATTTTCGTATAATATTGTATTGTTTAATCCCGTGGTTATACGCTCACAAAAGAAAAGAAAATAAAAAAATCTCTTTCGTGCTCTCCAGAGAATGTCAATAAGTACTCGCAAACAAAGTATGCATAAGTAGTTATCTATATTTGTGGGTGTTGTGTTTACCAATATATTAACAATATACAGATATAATTCCACTTCATACTTCTAGCAAATATGTCTGTACACAACCATCTTAAACAACTTAAGCAACATGATTGTATCCATGCTATGTGCTACAGCAATAAAAATATTTGTGTGTGCGCACACACATGCATTCAAAAT
Organism: Wohlfahrtia magnifica; assembly: GCA_023159175.1. Lineage (NCBI taxonomy): Eukaryota > Metazoa > Arthropoda > Insecta > Diptera > Sarcophagidae > Wohlfahrtia > Wohlfahrtia magnifica. The sequence goes on along the minus strand of JAKWBJ010000349.1, from coordinate 14,845 downwards.
TTGTGTATCAATGAGCATGGACAAGTCTTGAAAGTACATTAAGTACTCGTGTGTTTAATAAGTACTCATATGACATGCGTGTATGGATTTTACATAATTGTTTGTGTTTCTTCTGTGTTTTTTTTTTTTTTTTTTTGTGACAGTTCCAAGAAACAATCCAAGACAGAAAAAATTGTATTTTAAACATTAAGCAAATTCCAAGAATTTTTTTATATAGCAATTAAAAACTCATTTATAAAAACATATATAGCATTAAAAAATCAAAGGCTAATTGCGTTTGATATTGTATTTTTTAGTACTCATTGAATTTTTTTTTCTTTTTTTTTTTTGGAAAACCAGTTGAACAACACTATCTGCATTTAAAGGTCATTAAGCATTGTCGTACATAAAATATATGTTCAAAGGTACATATACAAATGCTAAATAAGAATATTTACGATTTTTCACTTACAGCAAGTTTCCAAAAATTTTCATATACTTACATGGAAGATCAAAAGCAAAAAATTTTCTACAAAAATATGGGGCAATAAAAATGTGGCAAATCTCCAAAATTAGACAGTAATTGGCTTATTAGCCAATCGCAGTTTTCACGTTTACATTAGCATTTGAACTTTTGAAGTGTGTACATTTATATAAGTTTTAATAATGGAGAACTGTGACGAAATTGTAAACAAAATAATTGAAGGAGTATACAATGTGCTAAAAAAACTGGAGAGCTGAAAGATATTTCAATTTGTAAAGAAGCAAACATCAAATTTATTTAAGCATAAGTGCATTCACAACCTCATGACAGTACAGCAATTCAAATAAATACTTGAAAAGTACCTTCTTTGAAGCATTCATGGATTTTGCTATAGAAGTAGCGTTGAAGACTCTGATTTTCGTAAATTAATTCAAAAGTGTCTACAAATTGGTGGAAAGTGTGGTAAAAATATTGACTTAGACAACTTTATCCCCAGCGCAAGGAAAAAGAAAAACCCAATCGATAGCCACAGAGAAAAGAACAGAAATAAAACCAGACATTCAGAATCATATTACCAATGGTGAGGCTGAAGTTACAATTAATATGTGGAGCGACGATTTAATTAAGATAAATTTCTTTTATGCCACTTTACACATCCAAGTGAATTTCGAATATTATGTCTAATACAGCAGTTAACATAAAAGAAAAATAAGAAACCTTTTTGAAGAATTCAATGTGTCTGATATATCAAGTGTGGTGTTCATAACCAACCGCGGGAGTAATATTTTAAGTGCAATAAGAAATTTCACAAGATAAAACTGTTCGGCCCATCTCTTTTCCAATGTCCTAACTGATGCTTTCGAATCTAAAAATAAATTAAAAGACATTACAAATACTTGCAAAAAAAAAATAGTAAAATACTTTAAAAAGGCAAATAGCAGTACATGATGGAAACAATTTTCAAGAGCAATTGTCCTACAAGGTGGAATTCGTATTTCGCAATATTTGACACAATTTTTGAAAATTTCACAAAGATCAATGAAATTCCTGCGGATAATGTTCATAGGCGAAGTATGTTAAATTTTAATTATTTTGTCCTCCAAGGTGATTTGCGATTTTCAAAATTGAAAAGCTGAAATCGCGGCTCTAAAGATTAAAATAATATCGCCCTTTGGGAAATGTAGTTCAAATGTAACTATTTTACATAAATCAGCATTGTTTTTACATCCTTCTGCAATATCTTTGCAGTCAAATGGAATAAAAAATAAAAATATTTGGTTAAGCATACAAATATTTATTAGAGAATTTTTTATCGTATGAATTTTTAATGATGCTAGTTTTATCAAATATTTGTTTTCAGTTTTTATTTTTCTATAGAAAACAAGCAATTTTATTTTTTGAATAAAACCCGTTGAAAATGTTTTGAAAATGTCCACATATGTATGTATAGAGCCATATTAGCATTACTAAAATGCCAAATATAAAACATCATTATTAACTGTATAACAGCGATTTAAAAAGGTTTTATTTTGCAGAAATATACTCTAAGTATATTCTGTGTATACTCGAAATATACACATAACCAAGTATAAATATACCCATTCTCATAGACACTACACTTATAAGTGTGGGTATGTAGTTATTTAAGTTACCCTGGCTTGGAATATGTTGTGTATGGGTTCATGTTTGGTACTCATACAGTTTTGCAACCAATACTTTAAAAGTACTCAAAACCATACTTTCGTCATTTTTTGGTGCTCATTAGTATGTTTACATGCATATATTATCATGTGTGTTTCTTTTTTCTTGCGCTTAGTTTTCTTTATATTTATTTTGAATAAATTCAAAAATTTGCGTAAATCAAAAATACAGTGGAAAAATACGACTGTGCAAATTAATGTACAGTTGTTACATTGCTAAAAATAAATAAACAAAAAGCACAAAAACAACTACGTGCTTACTTACAAATTAAAATATACGATAACTACAAAATAAATAGAAAAGAAAACAAATAACAGAAAATAACAAACAATAACTAAAAGAAGTAGATGTCTACATCCGCATGGCTTCATAAGAACTACAAGAAAATAAAGGAAAGAAATTGAATCTACCTGAAATGTTGAGATGTTCGAGAGCTTTCGAAGTGTTGTTCAACCAGCCATATAAGAAGCGCATGAATGCGGACACCAATCAGTGTTGGAAGATATTTAGGTAGAAAGATCTATCAAGCAATTGTTGTTGTTTACAAAGTTGTAGACGGACGGAGTAATTAAGAATATAAATTGCTATTACTCGTGAAAAGGTTACGAGCAGTGAAAAACAAAAGTTTATGAATAAAGAATTATTAGTTAAAAACCAAACACAAGATTTATTTTATTTTAACTGCAATCTAAATAAACGTTTTCAAAAGGTTAAAATATAACAATATTTATTTTGTTGTTGTGCAAGCGAAAATACATTACATCGAATATATGGTGCCTTTTCTAATCTATAAATATACATATATGACAATATTATAAGTAAATACAATTAATTGTTTTTATTAATTATGTTAAAAAATTCAAAATAAATTTTTCTCTTAGAAATAAGTTTATAAAATTATAATGTGTATTTATTTATTATTATTATCATTTTCAACTTTTTATTCGAACTAGAGGATCAGAGTTCGAGTCCAAATTGATCACAAACTTTTAGCAATAGAAAACATTATTTTTAAATTCTTCGCTTTTGAGATCATAAGCAAATTTTTATTCTAAGTGAATAAAAAATTTTTGTTTCCAATGATTTATACAGGAGAATTGATTACCGTGAAGGAATATGCAACAACAACACTAGCAGAACTTAACATGTTTTCGACCCCAGCTACGTATAAATCATGTACATATAAATCATTGGAAAGACAAATCTACTTAGATAAAAATTTGCTTATATTCCCAATTTTATCAAAACAAATACTATAGTTAAATTAATTTGCATATTACAAAAAATACTTAAGTAAAAATTTTATTATTTAAATTTAAAATTTTGTTTTTAAATTGAGTTTAATAAATCTAATATAAGGCAGAGATGCGAAATAAGATTTTCACATTGTAACGAGTTTCATGAAAAAGTGTACTTTTTCAGTCCGATTGTACTAAATTTTTCTATTTATTTTGTAACTAAAATCTTAAATAAAAATTTATTTGTACATGCTCTATATGGCATACAAAATCATAAACAGTCACAACTCAAAATACTTTAAAGACTTTTCTCTTTTAAAATTTACTAATATTGTAACAATTATTTTTGTAAAACTTTGTATAACAAATATTAAATGAATAAAAATAGTGAACTGGAGAGCCCGATTGAGGGTCAGTGTTTATTAAAATTTGATATACTACTCTACTGTTTATTATAGTATGTAAAATTTATAGTTATTTGGATTTCAATAAACAATGTTAAAAATAAAATCATAAACAGTCACACTCAAAATCTATAGTTGTCTTTTTTTCGTTAATCAGTTCGCAGGTCAAATCTGTAACGACCACGGAAATTTCATTTGCTTCACTGTCTTCCTTATGATTGTATCCATGTTAGGTGATGTTTTTAAAAAGAATTTTCCATCTCTCGATAATTTTTTGTGAATTTTTAATTGTGACTATTTATAATTTAGTATGCGATATATTGTCATTTCTAAAGACTTCAAAATTTCTACATCTGCCAGCGCTCGCAACTTTTACACTCGTTAGGAAACAACGAGGCAAGTTCTTTCCAAAACAACAGATGTTTGGACAAATTTTGTCAAGCAAATCACAACGAACTATGGAACTATGCAAATGAAAATCTCAATAATATATTTTCCTCTACTTGCAACACCATTAATATTTCTGCGCCTGCCATAAAATCAATATTTCGTTTGGGGGTCCGGACAGCAAACGTGCTAACTACGCGAAAGACGCGTTTGTTATCCATAAAACGTGTTCAGCATCCGATAGAAACTTTTTCCTAAAATCTCTATCGAAAGTTAGAAAGAATAATATTAAATTTAACTTTTACTTAGGACATACTGGTATGATTCGGACAATAAATTTTACATTAATGAGAATCTAACGAAGAATAATTTTCAAATACTACGTGCTGCTGTCCGTCTTAGAAAGAAAAAACTTTTACATAGCGCCTTTACTTTGCGTGGATTGGTTTATATTAAAAAGGCTCTGAATGAAGACGTCTTACAAATCGACAATATTGAGCAGTTATCTAATTTGTTTTCGATTTCCGATGGTTTGGATGTCCGGCTATTCAACACGATACGTGAATTTACTAATATTTTGTTACTCTCTAATTTTAAAATTTTTTTTGTTCCTAATATAAAATATTTTCTTTACTTTTTAAAACTTAGAACCATCTTGAACCATCTTCAAAACAATAAATATATGATTTTTTGAAGTTTTAACTTTAAGATTACGGGTATTTCACTATATTTGCTATTAAAAAATACTTATCGAAGTCATCGAAAAAAAACTAAAACCATTTCAGTACACTTTGGGCAAACAGAATTGCTGTATCAGAACCCCTGCATATTTTTTCACAGAGTAATTATTGATAAATGTTTTTTTGGTAAGCTTTGCCTATACTTTTGTGAAAAATGTTCAACTTAAATAGTTACCTTTCCAAAGACTGATTGTATAGCATATAAAAATCCTTTCTAGACATAAACCCGGTCTTAAGATTGTTCACTTGTACGCGCAGCTATGAGATAAAATCGTCAATTCCTAACACAAATGGTAAGTTTTGACCGGTTGCTATACTCCCATTCTTGTCGAAAGTATTTGAGAAACTAATGGGCGAACAGATGGCTGAGTATCTAGCACATGCAAATTTTTTATCAGATCGACAATCAGGTTTTGTGAATGCCTGAAGCACTCATAGACGTTATAAAGAATCTAAGATCTGGACTGGACATTAAAATGATGGCTTTTCTTATTTTTTGACAAGGCCTTTGACACAGTGGATCATAGGATTCTTATAACTAAGCTTCGAAAAATCATTTGATTTTTCTGAAACTGCATGTTATCGCATATCTTTCTATCTTACTCGAAGATCTCAGGTTGTTCTATATAATGATGCTAAACCTAATCCACTTTATAATACTACCAGGGGAGTTCCACAATGTTCTATGCTTTGACCACTTTTGCTACAGGTCGCATTAATAACATCAATGTTGATTTGGATAATATTAACAAGTCGGCAATTTCTTTTGGACTATGTATCAGAGAATGACAATTAATACTCATAAACAAAGTATACTTAAGTACTTATCTATATTTTTGGGTGTTGTGTAAGTTCACACATAGAACATATAAAACGTGTTCAAGGTTATTCACATCAAACAGTCAACATACAAAATATGAAACATCATCACTTTCCCACACATATGAAATATGCAGAGACAAAGAATGTTGCAGGTGTTCCAGTTTTGTTCCCATCACATTTTTGGCTTTTATTATTTTTAAAATGTAAAAGAAAATTGTAATACATAATTACGTAATATTTTTTTAATTATAATATTTTTGTGTAGCGCTTGTCTGTGAGACCTCCATGGAGGATGTTGCATACTTTGTTAGGTCTAAAATTGATAGGCCTTTTGATTTCGGCTGCTATAGGATAAGGACATCTGTCAATCGGAGTATTTCCTTTTTCAAATTACTTGTCCCTGACAATATGTTTAGTGTTATTGTTACCCCAGCGTTTTGGCCCCAGGGTACTTTAGTTCGTGAATTTCAGTTTAGAGAGGGCCACCTGAAGAGAAGTGTTGGATTGCCTACTTCGGTTCCTCGAAAAAACTAATTTCGAATTTGTCTTTGAGTGTCAGTATTGCATATCAAAATGTCCGTGGCTTAGGTCTAAGCTTTCTGCGCTATAAAGGAGCAGCTTTGATTTAGATTTCGATATTATTGGGTTTACCGAAACTTGGCTTAATGGGAATATTCTTGATTCTGACATCATATCTGGTAATTATAATATTTTTAGTCATGATAGGAAAATTGGGTATGGTGGTGGAGTTTTTATTGCTGTTCGTTCTAGATATATGTCTGAATTGATTGGTCTTACTTTTTCTGAGGATATTGAATTTATTTGTGTTAGGGTCTATATTAGTGGGAAGTCTATTTACGTGACCTGTTCGTACATTCCTCCTAGTTCTGATTTCCGTATTTATAAGGCTCATTTTAATCTGACTTCTAGAGTTAGGAATTTATAGTGGATCATAGTGGTCATTGGTGATCTTAATCTTTCGCATATTTTTTGGAACTTTTTGCCTGAAACTGGCACGTTAATACAGACTTCTTCAGTCCCATTTTATGGAGAGATCTTTTACGCTATGTCTGATCTTGGTCTTTTCCAGCTGAATAATGTATTGAGTTCTACTGGTAGTAATTTGGATCTCATATTCATTGTCTAATCTTGGTCTTTTCCAGCTGAATAATGTATTGAGTTCTACTGGTAGTAATTTGGATCTCATATTCATTGTCTACTTAAGTATTTCTTCGTTATTTCGTATAGATTATTTATCTGTCCCCGAGGGTGTTTATCATCCTACGCTGTTACTGCGTATTAAGTTTGATTCTAGTTTATCTATTGTCGGAAGGCGAGCATTGAATTTACTGGGTCATTTTGATTTTAAACGTACTAATTTCGTTCACTTAAATTAATTGCTTTCTTCTGCTGATTGGTCGGGTCTTCTTGGCTCATCGCAATACGACTCTTTTTCACTTGATACGATTTTGGATGATTTTTACAGAGTATTATGTATACCATTGTTCGGACCGTTCTAGTCCTCCATGGAATTCGGCTAGACTTGCAAGATTGAGGAACAGAAAATCGAGGTTGTTTAGGAACTTTGCTAAATCAGGGTCAGTATTGATTATAGTCATTGCTCGAGGACCCTTGCGGAATTTAGTATGATGAATCATTATTGTTATATGGTCAAACTTTGCTAGTATAAAAATGACTTCGTTCGTATTAAACCTAGATTGTCTGCGTTTCCTACTGAAATGTTGTTTGGGAACAATTGCCTGTTGATTATCTTGACATATCGAATATGTTTGCTGATTTCTTTCAGTCTACGTATAGGCAATTGGACTCTGTCTTAGATTTAGGCGTCATGTTTCCCTATTCTGTCAAAATTGTATAAATTTCTAATATTCATGAATTTGATACTAAGTCTGTTCTTCTGTCTCTGTCCAAGCTGAAGAAGATACATTTACCGGTGCCTGATGGGGTTTCTGCCTGTGTCTTGATTGGCTGTGCCGTAGCTTTGAGTGGTCCTTTGACGTTTATCTTTAACAAACTTTTGGAAATAGGTCATTTTCCTCCTATTTGGAAGGCGATTTTATTATTACTTTGCATAAATCGAGTAGTAGATCGAATATATTGAATTATAGGTATTGCTAAGCTGATTGCTATTCCCAAGCTTATGGAGAAGCTGGTTACTGATTTTCTCTCTTTTCGAACGAAATCTATAATGTCTCTGTTTCAGCATGGTTTTTTACAGGGTAGGTTTACGGTAACTAATCTTCTTGAATTTATTACTATGGTTTTTAGAGGCTTATTGGTGTTGCTCGGACTGATATAATTCATACTGATTTCAGTAAGGCCTTTGATAAAGTTGATAATAGGATTTTGCTTTATAAATTGGCTTTAATTAGTATTCCTGATGGGCACCATCGTTGGATAGACTCTTACCTCTCTTTTTGGACTCAGAGAGTTTTGTTCCCGAATGTGTTTCTTCCATGTTTCGCAGGGTAGTCACTTGGGACCACTTTTGTTCTGGTTATTTCTTAATGACCCTCCTGATGTATTTTCGGACTGTGGTGTTTTAATGTATGCTGATGATGTTAAGTTATTCTATACTTCTAGTGATATTTCTGGTCAGGCTGCTCTACAACGTAGTATTGGTATTTTTGTTGAGTGGTGTAAAGTTAATTTGATGGATCTCAATTTGAGAAAATGTAGGCATAAGTTTTCTGAAAATATGGTCCATGGAATTCACTGATCCATATATTTATAGACAGTTTTCTTATTAGGCCGATCTTGGAGTATGCTTCGGTAATTTGGAATCCTTATTATCAGTGTCATATTGATTCAATTAAATCCGTGCAAAGGCAGTTTTTATTATTCTGTCTACACGGCTTAGGGTGGAATCATATTGATGGATTTCCTTCGCATGGGGCCAAGATGGACTTGATTAAACTTACAACATTGGATCGTAGAAGGACAGTTTTAGGCATTTCTTTTGTTTACAACCTTACTGCCTGCAGTATTGATTCCGAGTTTTTGCCTTGTAACTAAAATTTTAATATTTCGGTTAGATATCGTCGTCACTATCGTCCCCTTGCCATTGACTTTTACAAGACGAATTATGCGAATTCATCTAATATAAAATCATTCATATAATATAAAAAATAAAGGAAACTCCGCTTAATTCTACTGACGTCACAGTTAAATATATATATATATATATATATATATATATATATATATATATATATATATATATATATATATATATATATATGTATATTTCTGTTAGCTTTAAGTATGTATATCAAATGTCTATTTTCAGCTTGTGATTCAGTTCTATAGCTGTTTCTTGCTATCGTTGCCATGACTTATTTGCCTATATCCGTTATTGTTCAGGCTACAGTGTGTACGTGTCTCTACGGTATGGCGATGAGCCCTCCACGGTCGGGTGAGGGCGGGTGAGTGAGTGGTGGGACCATTCGATAAACAAAAGTTGAGTTTTAAAATATAAGTCAAATAAAGAAGAGATTGTGAGCTCAATAAAAAATATTTTTTTTTAAGTAATAACATTTAACGTGTTATTAATTGGCGACAAGCAAGGACCAATGTGTTCATAGTATAATGATCTGAAACTCAAAAAGTAAGATCTCGCAAGTTCGAAAGTGCAAAAGTTGTATTAACCCTTGAAGATAATTTGTTTTTTGTCCGTCACTCCTTTAGGGAGCATATTGGCTTGCCACAAAGCATCTATTGCTTTGTTTCAGTTTTTTTTAATCAATATGATATTTTTAAGCTAAGTAGATGATTAATCCGCTGTAGCTTCCTCCATTTGAGTTTTTACAGAGAAAAGTAAAAGAAAAAATTAATATACAAATTATAAGTAATAAAGGAAATTTAAAGTGAAAGTAATAATGCAAGAGGAAATTTTTTTTTCTGAAAACAAAAAGTGCCTAACAATAACAAGGCAAAAAGGAAAAAAAACGGATTTGCACGAACATAAGCGAGTACTGGACAAGAGGTGTGGAATTCAATGATAAGGATAGACCCAAGCACAGTAGGAACAGGACCATTTCAATTTATCTAACAGCCCCAGGACCTCAACGTTAGAGATTATTTAAGTATTAAGAATTTTGTAAGTAACTTTAAAATATTTTTGTTTAAAAAGTACATACATAAATACATAAAAACGATTGTATACAAAACAAAGTTTCTAAGAAATAAAAAAAAAATTATTGCAAGATTAAAAATAAAAAATTTATAAAGGAAGGATATAAATAAAAAGTATGGGGTCCGCCATCTAACGTTGTTTTTTTTTAACTAGTGCTTATTTCGTGAATGGTAACACTTAGCTCATGTCTGAGTTGACAGATAATTAGTTTTATCCTTCTACTGAACGAATATGGTTGTGTATACGCTTGAACAACGCTAGGAAATATTGCGCCATTACTTTGAAAATCATGGTAATGTTGCAGAATAAAAAAAAGAAAAAAATAATCTTTTCAGATGAAGCTCAATTTGATCTTGGAGGGTATGTAAACACGCAAAATTGTCGCATTTGGGGCACACAAAACCCGCACGCATACATTGAAAAGCCGATACACGCAAGACGAGTCACTGTTTGGTGCGGATTTTGGTCCAGAGGCATAATTGGGCCATTTTTCTTCGAAAATGAGCAAGGAGTCGCCGTTACAGTCAATGGCGATCGTTATCGGACCATGTTGAACGAATTTTTGTTCACAAAAATTGAAGAGGAGGATATTAGCAACATTTGGTTTCAACAGGACGGCGCTATGTGCCACACAGCCGAAGCTACACTCGATGTTTTGCGCCCTGTTTTTGAAGATCGCATTATCAGCCGCAGAGCTGATGTCGGTTGGCCACCACGGAGCTGCGATTTATTATTATTATTTGTGGGGTGCCGTCAAAGATAAGTGTTACGCCAACAAGCCAGAGACAATTGACGCTTTAAAGGACAATATTCGTGAAGCCACTGGACCGATCGTGTAGGCTACTGCATGGCCAGCCGAGGCAGCCATTTGAATGAAATAATTATCCATTATTAACCGGAATGATTGTACTTTCAAATAAAAAAAGAAATTTGAGAAATTATTTAGTAGGTTTTTTATAGCATTTTCAAAAAAAAAAAAAAAAAATTATTTGGCGGACCCTTTATATAAATTTTTTCCTATGAAGAAAATGATAGAAGCAAATCGATTAATGAAAATTAAAATAAAATTTTCAAAGAAAAAAATATAAATTCAAAAAATTGTGATTACACAATAATAAAAATTTAAATATTGACCGAAAGAATTTTAATAGAAGAAAACAAATGATAAATTAAATATTAAAGAAAATTTTTTAAGAAAATTAAAAGTTAAGGTATATTAAAAATTTGAAGAAAGATTAAAAATTACTACATTAATAAAAAGGCTAAAAGCAAAAATTATTATTAAAATTTAAGTAATAAAAGAAGAGAGAAGTAAAATTTATAAATATAGTAATAATTAAACAAGAAACTGTTGTATTTTCAATAGTTTCGGAGTATTCATAACTAAGTTGCGAAAAAAAATTTTTTTCGCGCAAAATCATTGCATTTTTTTTTTTTTTTTTCAAAAAGTCAGCAATTTTTTAAAACGAAAATTTTACATGTTAAACACTTAAATTAAAGATAAAAGGAAGTTGAAAAAAAATAGTGGAATTACTTGCTAATAATATAATTAGGCCTTCCAAATCACCATATAATTCACCAGTGTGGACTGTCTAAGAAAAGATGGACGCTTCTGGTGAGAAAAAGTACAGAATGATTATAGATTATAGAATGTTAAAATTCGTAACAATCCCTTTAAATATCCCATACCGGAAGTTAGCGAGGTTCTTTCGAATCTTGGTAGAAATCAATATATTTCTATCATAATATTATAATAAAAGTCGTATTCGTAAAAGTGACGTCCGCGGAAAATGTTTATTAAATAAAATATATGTATAATAAATTCATACATCTTTCCGGTTATCAATAAGAGATCTAGTGTAAACTAGTAGGATAAAGCTTGTAGAAAAATCGGTATTGCTTACTCTAAAAGTAAAGGCTTAAAGTTGGGACATCAAGCAGACAAAATATTTGAAAATAGAGCTTGGAAAAGAGTTCTTTTGAAAGACAGAAGAAGAAATCATTTGCATATTTAGTAATTTAGCAATGAAAACTAAGCCAAATTCGGTATTGGTATGAAAAAGAAAAATCAAGAAAAAAATATTTAAAATAAAAAAGGCAGATGGAAAAAATATTCAATACAGCGATAAAAGTTGTATCAAAATTTAAAAAAAGAAAAACCTACTGATATTAATTCTGCTATCAAAATCGCTCGAAATGTTATTCAAAAATTTTTCAAGGGGAAAAAGAGTAATGTAGTAATTCTGCGTGTAATAAATGCGCCGAAAGTTGGCGGTTTCTTACCATTCATTTCAAAATTTACCGCACTAGGAGCAATATGTAGTCTAGCTAGCGGTGGTGTTAGTATAGCAAGAGCCGTGAATGCTGCAAAGAATGCAAAGCGACAGCTGGATAAGGCTGTTAGACATAATAATACTATAAAATCTATAGCGATGGGAAAAGGTCTTTACTTTAAACCTTATAAAAAGGGTTAAGTGACGTTTTATCTAAAAAAAAAACTAATAAAAATCCTACCCAAACGACCACTAACTAATGCTGACATGGAAAAGTCTGCTAAGAATATTTCTCACTTTAGGGGTATATTTATGCGTGACACTCCCAAAATATTCTAAGAAACTAGAATGTGGTATAATAAACTTGGACTCTTCAACCGGTGTTGGAATTCACTGATGGTTTTGATAGTTTTGGAAATTTACGACCCCAACTGGAATTGGTTAAATATTTAGGGGAAAATATTGAATATAATTATAATACATTTAATTGTGGGCATTTCTGTCTTCAAATTTTATGCGATATAAGTAAACTAAATAAACAAAATTATTTTTGATAATTTTTTCTTTCATTTAAAGTTTTTTAAAATTTTATTTTCGAATATGTAAGTAATACAAAAATATATCATTATATTAACATTTAAAACGTAATTTAAGGTAATTTACTCCCAAACAGGATAATGAGCATTAGTTAAGAATTCTCTGATAGATACCTCCATGTGTTCAAGTACCAGACAGCAAGACTTGTAATCTTCTCCTGTCACTTCTTTTTTTACTTGGTATAATACTGAACAAAGCACCTTTATGTTGTCTTCAGTAAGGATGCTATATTGTTGAGGGAGAAACAATTTTTAATTGTTTAATTCTATTTGTATGGTATCTAGAAATTTAGTTGTCATTCTTTTAGCACGTAGAATAGGATATTTTGAAGAATTATCCATTTCATTAATATGCAAGATTGGCTTATTATATAACGAGTTAAATGTGTCTATTAAATTTTTGGATGCGCCCGTTTTACAAATTTATTTTTTACTTCACAAATTGTAATGATCATTTTATGTCGATTTTTATAAAAAATTCTAATAAACAAGTATTCTAAAATTTTATTCATTTTCAATAAGATAGAGTGAGAGAAAAAAATATATACGATGAATATATATATACATATAAAATATTCCTATATTCAAATTGAACATGTCGAATCATGTCAAAAATGATTGTGATTAAATCTAATCATGTTAACGCATATGGGGGAAAACAAAGCCGTTTATGTATTACATGAAACTTTATGTGCAGTCCTAGTCAGCTTATTTGCTAGATCTAAGACATCTGATGGAAGAAGAACACGCTTGGCACGTTACTGCCTTCCTCCATGCGATGGAAAAACATAAGAAGATGGGTTTCGACATATACGCACAACCGGGACAAAATTTCCCCTCGTGTCCATGGATGTATATTTTATCAGGTGGTGGATCAGACACATGCTATTGCGAAAGTTATTTTTTTAGAAAAATACAATACAAAAAAAAAATAATAATAATAATAATAACAAATAATAATAATATTAAAAATAATAATAATAACAAATAACAATAATAACAAATAATAATAATAATAATAATAACAAATAATAATAAAAACAAATAATAATAAAAAACAAATAATAATAATAACAAATAATAATAATAACAAATTATAATAATAACAAATTATAATAATAACAAATAATAATAATAACAAATAATAATAATAACAAATAATAATAATAACAAATAATAATAATAACAAATAATAATAATAACAAATAATAATAATAACAAATAATAATAATAACAAATAATAATAATAACAAATAATAATAATAACAAATAATAATAATAACAAATAATAATAATAACAAATAATAATAATAACAAATAATAATAACAACAAATAATAATAATAATAACAACAAATAATAATAATAATAACAACAAATAATAATAATAATAACAACAAATAATAATAATAATAACAACAAATAATAATAATAATAACAACAAATAATAATAATAATAACAACAAATAATAATAATAATAACAACAAATAATAATAATAATAACAACAAATAATAATAATAATAACAACAAATAATAATAATAATAACAACAAATAATAATAATAATAACAACAAATAATAATAATAATAACAACAAATAATAATAATAATAACAACAAATAATAATAATAATAACAACAAATAATAATAATAATAACAACAAATAATAATAATAATAACAACAAATAATAATAATAATAACAACAAATAATAATAATAATAACAACAATAATAATAATAATAAATAACAACAAATAATAATAATAATAACAACAAATAATAATAATAATAACAACAAATAATAATAATAATACAACAAATAATAATAATAATAACAACAAATAATAATAATAATAACAACAAATAATAATAATAATAACAACAATAATAATAATAACAACAAATAATAATAATAATAACAACAAATAATAATAATAATAACAACAAATAATAATAATAATAACAACAAATAATAATAATAATAACAACAAATAATAATAATAATAACAACAAATAATAATAATAATAACAACAAATAATAATAATAATAACAACAAATAATAAT